>CAJNOI010000206.1:108477-145841 GCA_905250115.1 Adineta steineri
CAGCATAGATTATTAATCTAAAAAATTAATTCTCAAAACTGAAAAAAGAAATATAATACATTTAACTCCTTATGACAATTATGAATAAAGCATATACATTTCAGTATTTCTGTTCTTTTTCTATGACGCGATTGTAGCGTTGTAATTCACACATTTACTATTACTCACTAAAATATTGTATTTAATGATTCATCTTTAATAAAGGAAACGATTATTCATATATATCCAATTATATGGAGTAAATTAAAACGAACATACTTGATAATTTTTTTTTGATTTTAAAATTTTTTATCATCATATTTACCATTTAATACTAATAGAAAATATATTTTTGCCTTCGATAAATATAAAACACATGCAACGTAGTATAATTGCACAATCACAACAATTATTGTGCTAAGATACATATAGACATTAAAATCTTTTTTTTTTCTCTTCACACGCCATCTATCGATCTTTATGTCCAAAGCACCTTTACCTTTCTTTTGGTTGATAACATAGATATATGGTTACGAACGGGTATATTTTTATCTATTAACAATCTCTTTGAATTCATCAGGTTGTCATAAATGTTTCAATAGATTTTCTATACTAATGAAATATTTACATACCTGATATTTATTAATTAAATATTGTCACATGTGCAATCATAAATCACGAAATTTTTTGTTTGAATCATTTCTAATAACAGCTATTTAGAATTACATTTTCAAATCATTTTAACTAGAGAATATAGGTATGTTTCTGAATAAGAAAGACAGTAGGGTAAAAATTGTTGAAACAATACTATTTGCATAAAAGATTACTTTTAATGAGTTTATACCCGAGTAATAAATAACCTCTAAAAAAATTTTTAAAATTATTCTTTAATAATACCTATGTATTCGTATTTGAAACATCCGTTAACGAGGGTGTGGGTGTATAGATGATAATAGCTCAGATACCCATGCCCACACCCTCAAGAGGATGGGAATTACATTCCCTTGTTTTTTTTCTAACGTTTTTTTTTGCAGTATATAAAAGTAGAATGAAAATAAAATAAGAAAACAAAAAATATCAATAATAGCAGGGTTTTATTTCCAGACACTAGGAAAAAACGAACGTACAACAAGTAAAAAAATATACAAACAAAGAAGAAAGTAATTTTGATTGATTTATTTTAGTACACCGAGATAAAAGATCATTGAAATCATTCCAAACTTGTTAATATTCTCATTCATATTAGTGATCATCTAGATAGGAAAATCAACTAATGTTTCTTGGTCGGGATCATTTAAGAACTTTAATGGTCCAAGTACAACGGAAGATCTATTTCTTGTTTTAGCTCGTAACCAAAATGGATATACGAAACCTAAGCAATATAAAACAGGAAAAATGAATAGGATATATGGTGGAAGATTGATATTATATTTATTCCGAACGATATTACAGGGAATAATTGATAGAATACAAACAAGAAACCATAATGGTCCCATGATTTTTGACCATTGAAAAGCATTCCTTTCACGTATATAGAGATAGAGGACATAAATAGTATGAAGAATACAATAGAAGTAAAGAGATATAAGTAGTCCAACTAAAATGAACACGTACGAATCAGCATGACCACTAATGTTGTGTGCACCGGCTATAATAAGAGCTCCAACCAAGGGAATAGCAACAATGATATGAATAACATATAAAATAATCCGATTAATAATTGATTGATTTTCTAATAGTGATCGAAATCGACCAATGATAATTACTAATATTTGAGGAAATAAGATAACCATTCCAACGAAGAAATAAAAATCAGATGAAGGGTACGTTTCAAGCATTATTCCTCGTTGTGGACTTCGTATAAACTTTAAGTAACATATCACTACGGTTATGATCACAGTTAGAGTAGCGGTGAATGGTAAAATTAGTAAAGATCGATCGAAAACTAATGCTGAAGTTTTTCCCATTTTCGAAATTACAATTACCTTATTTGTTTCGTTTGAGTTGGTTAATTTATGTATTATGTTGTATTTAATTTGACAGATAATGAGAGTCTATGTGCACAAACAATCGTATGTGATAAAATATAATGTTTTGATTTTGTTAAAACTAAATCGGTATAAAAAATCAACAATAATTGTGAAAGAGAAAAACATCCATCTCATGGAATGAGACGAATAAACAGTGGATAAATGAAGTATGAGGAAGTCTAGAAGTGACATCTATAAAACATCGTGTTTGCACATTCTTTTCTTTCCTTCCTTTGAGAGAATTCTATATGGAAAGGATTACATGTTCAAGTTTTAATGCTTATTTTCATTGATTATGAAGTTGATACTATTTAAAAAAGCCTTCGTATGCATACATATTAAGAAAAAAAAGTTTTTTTTGACTTCATCTGTAAACTTTTTCACTACACCATAAATCAAGATGGCTTGGGTGGGTGTGGGTAAGAGAGAAGAGGATAGCTTCTACACCCACACTCACCCACACCCTCAAGATTATTTTTTATTATTCGATGAGTGATAGAATAATTCTATAGGATATAATTAATTTTTATAGTTAAGCCAAATGTCTAAGTATGTGTTGTCATTCTTAAAAATATCTTCTTGAGAAGTAAATTCGTAAAGAAATGTCTTTTTTAATTTCGAACCAAGTTCTTGTAGCTTCTCATTTAAATCCTCCACAGACAGATGAAGATCTTCGGAACACTTAATTTTAATACAGGATAGTTTTGATAAATATTCCAATATAAACATCAAATCATTTGAATGCTGGACAGAACATTGAAGTTGTTCCAGATTAGAAAATGTTTTACAAAGTTTGATTAGTTTATTTGAATCAATCGATGAAAGACCTTCTCTAGCGAAAATTAATAATTTTTTAATCAGTTTATTAAAATATGTGCATAGTTCATCGCTTGTAAGTGATGATATTAAACATTGCGGAGTTATACCGATTACTGATAAATTTGGTGTTTGTTTAAGTATTTGTAATAATATTAATGGTGATTCAATATGTACTAAATGGTTGATATCTAAATATTTTATATTTGCTAAATTAACACTCATTTCAAGTAATTGTAGAGCTTGCTTATTAAATACAACAGGTGCGAGACCATATCCAAATTTTAATTTTAATCTGAGTAATTTGATATTTGATAGATAATGAGGCATTTCTCGGTTCACTCGTTTTACACAAAAGTTCAAGTGTGTTATGTTGTCATGTAATTTTGATTTGTTTATTGATGCATCACAATTGATGTTTATATCTGATTCTAGTCTAATGTAATTTAAACAATAAGGAATAGTATAGATGACTGCAGATTTATCTCCATATTCGCATACAGTATACCACTGATGTTGTTTAAGCCAGAAATCAGTTTGAAATAGTTTAAACTGTTTCAAAACCTTATCTTGACATAAATCATAAAAACTAATCTCAAAAACAAATTCAAAAACCTTTAATTGAGGTATTAATACTGTAATCATTTTCTCCCAAAGATCAGCACCAACTATGTCTATTTTGTTCTGTTCAGGTAAAAATATGCCGTGTTCAGTATAGGTAACAGAGAAAGTCAATATTTTCAAATTTGGCGTTTGTCTGAATATCAATTCATAAAGATCAGGTTGAAACCAATCTTTATTGTGTATAATTAACTGTCGTAAACAAACAGCTTGGTCATTAAGATAATCTAAGTGATTAAATCCATTGTAGTCATCATCAGATAATCTTTCAATTTTTAAATATTTCAACAGTGGTATACCTCGAAAAAATTCATATAATGTCTCTAACTCACAACTTTCAGACACTGTTAAATGTGTGATTGGGATTGTTTTATCAATAAACATTGAATCATAATATAGCATTGATACTGTTAACATTTTTACTGTTGACTCCATAATCACTGTTTGTATATCTTCACTAAAGTAACATTTTCTAATAACAAGATGCTTCAGATTAGATAAAGATTCCAACATAGACTTCATTTCTTCACCATCGATAGAAACTATTTCAACCAAAGTTAATGATCGTAAATGAGAAAATTCGTTTAATTGAAACATTGACAAAAATGCTTGTGCTTGTCCGCGTGTACCTATTATATCTGACAAATTTAATGAAACTATTTGATCTTTAATAGACGGATACAGTAACATTTGAGTACAGAATTGATTGAATACTTCACTTTTAACATTTTGAAAATTGGCATGTAATGGAATATTTCGAATTAACTGATTAAAGCGATTGTTTAATCCACTAAATGCATAATATATATCTATCCCATTTAGATATCCAAAAAATTCCAAAAGCGTCTCATTCGGTAAGAATTCAAATTTGGTCATCGTAGAGTTTTTAACAACAAAATGCGATGAATTGCAGTATACTTTTACTCGTCTATATATATAGCAAAATTTCATTTGTATGTGTAATCTTTGTCATTGTTTCAATGAGTCACATAGACAACAATAAATTGCAACATGATAAAAAAATGTGTTTCCTTCCTAGTTAAAAGTAATATAAATCTTTCATGTTTCGTTTTTATCTATCCGAAACTTCCAACAACAAAAAAACTAAAAACTATAATTTTGTCTGAGCAAAATTAAAATTTCATTAAAGATAAATTTATACAATCACTAACAGTTTATATTGTAAAAAGTTATTCAACTTCAAATTGTTAGATCTTAGTATTATTTTGAAATTACTCATATAGAGGGTGTGGGTGTGGGGATGTGAAGAAGGATCGATGACACAATATCCACACTCACACTTGAAACTGTTGACTATAGAAAAGAAATTTATTTTTTTGTTAAAACTATCTATCTACTTTATCGAAAAACTAATGACATATATTGAACAAAAGTAAAATTTAATGTTAATTAAACTATCGAATTTGTTATGACTTTGGTTCAGATGCAGGTCGAATATAATGCCAATAGTCTATGTATGAAGGATTGAAATCAAATGACCTAATATATATAAGCGATTGACATTTATTAACACTTCGAAATAATTCGTGCATTTGAGCAATCAATGGCAATTGACCATAAAATAATTGAAAAGGATATGTTCGACGCAAATAAATATTCAGTTTTAGTTTCTTCAGACGAGGAATTCGACGACGAAGGCAATCAGCTACTTGAGCAAAATCGACTATTTCATCGTGATTGTGGGAATGTGCAACAGTTAGATCAAAATTGATAAGATTTGGAAAATAAGAAAGAAAAATATCATACTGACCATTGTGAAAGAGAAAATTTTTAAGCCATCTAATATTCAAACATTGCAGTAACGGATAGTGAATATTTTGTATTTGAGTTGAAGGTAATTCGTCAGAATGGAAGTGAAAGTGTTTTAATTTAGGACACATAGATAACATCACATGGAAGTCATATTTGTTCTCGGTATGCATATAAAGATAGTGAAGAGTTTTTGCCGAAGCTTTTGACGATGTGGAAAAGAATTCTTGACAATTTTTAATTATGCATTTTTTTAAATAAGGAAATGCACCCGTAAAGATAAATTCAGTGAGTTTAGTAGTACAACCCGATAAACGTAAATATTTGAGTAAAGGACATCGAGCAGGATTAATAAATGCATTCAGTTCATCTTCTGATACAACCGTCCACCATTTTAAATATAATATATTAATATTCAATGAACGAAGATTGATTAAATTCAGGTATTGAAATTGATAAAGATGTAATTCGTTTATACTATCAAAATGAATGGTTAGTGATGTAAATGAATCAAAAAATGATAATGCAGGTTTTAAACAATATATTGAAATTTTTAAATTAGGTTGCTTTTTGAGAATCATATTCATGCGAATATTTAAATGAGCCATGGACGAATAAAGTTCTTCAGGTTTGAGAGATTTAAATATTTCAAATAAAATTTCCACAGGTAAATCTTCCAATCGATATACATCAATTTCATCCATCTCTTCGTCTTTTCTTTTCGATGAATAGCAGAACAATGAACATCATCTACAATATATATATGAAACGGTGCAAGGTCAATTCGTTGTCCGATAATTCGCCGTCTGAACAATTCGTTGCAAATGTATATTGATGAATGCACATCTCTTTCTTTTACTTGTAACTTGCTTATATATACTTAAAAAGAACATCTTTTTAGACATGGGAGTCGATCAATCCGCATGACTTAGTGAAAAAAATGCTAAATCCAATGTTCTCATGTAAGTCGATACTAATGTAATAAACAATGAGATGGTAAGACTATAACATCAAGTAGTAAATTACTTCAACATATGACGTCGGTAATTGATGAAAATATTTTTCGGATCATGTGCCGTTCATTAGGTGAACAAATTGTCCCTAATATTCATCGAAAACATTAATGACGATCCATATATTTATTTTTTATTCGAACAAAATTTGCTGTCGACATCTATAATTATTTATTCGCAACTATAGGCTCATCATGCATGATAAAAAACATTTTGTACAGTTACGAATTCATGTACAAAAGTTGGCAAGATGTATTATTATTATTTATTGACTAAGATGCTGAAAGAATTGACTATTTCATCTTATGACCATAATCATGCTAAAGAGAAACTTGTCGGTATATGCTGACGATGGTATGATAAGAATGAAAATGAGACTGATAAATTTCAAAAACAAAATTACTCAAAAAACATTCATCTATCGAATATTAAATAAAACATTGTTTTCAAAAGATATCA
The DNA here is from genome assembly GCA_905250115.1 of Adineta steineri. Taxonomy (NCBI): domain Eukaryota; kingdom Metazoa; phylum Rotifera; class Eurotatoria; order Adinetida; family Adinetidae; genus Adineta; species Adineta steineri. The sequence continues at coordinate 115,166 of CAJNOI010000206.1, forward strand.
AAATATTATTTCATCAACAATCTACTTTCATAAACTGTACTTGGCAAAAGATTTCTAGTTATGACTTATGAAGTTTAATTTTGACCTGATTACGTAAGGGTGTGAGTGTAAGGTGAGTGAAGATGATATTCTTCTGTTTAATCATACCCACACCCTCAAGATATTCAGATATTTCACTTTTATTCAGTATTCTTTTATTATTTATTGCATTGTTCTTCCAATAATGATTAACTTTTACAAATAAGTTTATGATTATATAATTTCCAATCCATGGTTTGACATTCTTTTGAACAATAATTAGCTTGTTTACATTTGCCACAAAACTTCGATGCACCTGCTTCGCAACAATATCGACAGATGTTTAATATCCATTCAGATTTACTTTGCATTACAATCGAAGAAATATCATCAACACGAATTGATGGTTTCATATCATTTGCTCCTATTCGTAAATATGGATTGATAATATGGATTTTTTTCCCAACAGTATACAGGTTGCTAATTAAATATTCACCTTCTTCTTTCGAAATTCCATAAATGAGCATTCGCTCACAATCAAAGTTTTCATCTTCGATGACTAGATAAATTGAGGGTATCCATGATAATGTTTCTTCAATAATCGTTACAGAAAGTACACATCCAGTATAAACATGATCTTTTCGTGAATTCATTTCTCGTAATGTAATTGGTTTTAAACCAATTAATAATTTGTCTGATTGTTGTTTAACTCGAGGTTTAACAGTAGTTGAAATAGTTTTATAGAATGGATTGTGTTTTTCATCTAATGTTGTTTTCTCCCATTGACGATGATTTTTAATCACTTCTATTCTATGAGAATCAGTCAGATGTTGTTTACGATTATTAATTGGATCTGGTTCGGGGTTGCCAAGTCAAAACTTTAGAAAACAGGAGTTTTCCAAGAGAATTTTTCTGCTAAATTAGTAGGAAAAACAGGAGGTTTTTCTATTTCAAGTTGAGAAAACATTAGACAGTTTTCTCGTAGAAAATTCAAATGTTCGCTAACTAAAATACGTTTATCTCCTTCGTATCAAGCTGATGATCAATAGTTTAATACAAATGATATTATTTTCACTTGAGTTTTATCACAAATAATGTCTTTTTCTATACAGAATGGTCATGAAAAGATTTCTTTTAATTATATCTGTTATGTACTCTTGATCAATTAATATTCTTATCTATATTCTTTCCAAATTAGTTTTTATTCTAATCCATCAGCTAAAATTCTTTTTCATTGTGAAGTTTAAACGAAAGTATTTATATGAATAAATAGAATGATAGAAAGATTCTTGCCAGAGTTTGAAAAAAGACAAGCATTCTTTATTTATTACATTACTATATGAATCGTTTGCACGTGTTTCTTCGCTTATTTTCGGAATGAGCGGCTTATAGTATTTATATACTATAAAAACACAAGATAAACTAATTTTTGACAATAGAAGTTGTTTTTTATTTTAGCCTTTTATGATTTATTAAATGAACATTTTATCGAAATGGCTATCACTTCTGCTTCTTTTTCACTGATGTCTTCACTTTTTGTTGTTGTAATATATACCTATTCATTCTTTTCATATTTGTAATTCATATCAGACTTTGACAGCCAAATAGCAGTGCCAATAAACCTGTAACAACTCCCTAACAATAATGAAAATGGAACGTAGGAATCTTCCTAAGTTATTCAAGATATTGTTCTATTCTAAGCTAAGAAGAGTCAGACGTGAATTCCAAGAAATGTAAAAATCTTTCCAGATGAGAGACATCTTAACTGGTCATTTAAAATGTTGCCCATCGGACTCTTGTCTTGAATACTAAGATCTTGTTTTCCAGACAATAACATGCGCTTTTCTGATATCTCCAGTAAAACAAATACTTTACGTACCGCTAGCTCCTGCAACTAATGATTTTTTTCGAGAAAAATGAAATGAAAGCAAGTATTTTCTTATTCGTTACTATAATTATTAAGTACTGCAATAGTTCTCTTTTGTTCCTATTAAGTCTCTTATTGATTCAAATTATCGCTAACCACCAAGTAAGAAAAAAAACGAAACATCAGGAGAAATCAAAAGAAAATGTTGAAACTCAGTTCTTGAATGCAGGAGATTTTCGATCAGGAGAAAAGTCCAAATATCAGGAGATTTGGCAAGCCTGATCTGGTTCTACATTGAAGTTCGATTCAATCATATCAATAAATGGTTGAATAAATGCAATATTGTCTGATTTATAAGGCAAAAAGCATGGTAATTGTAGTTTTTCTGCCTGTTTGCCTTCTTTATAACAATCTTGGATCCAACGCATTCCAGCATCAGGCGCAAAACCTTTTAAACATTGAGCCATTTCATAATATGCTTCAGGAATTTTTCGATGGTCTTTTGGAGCAATTTTAATAAATTTTTGATAGGCTGTAATTGCTTCATTCATATCTCTTCCTATATGTCGTAATAGAACAGCTTTATGATACAATAGTTCATAATTTTCAGGTTCTATTTCAAGTCCATTGTTTATATTATACAGACCAGCATCAGACTGGCGCCGAAAACCATGCACTGCACCACTTGTTAAGAAAAAATAGACCGATTTTGGATACTTCTGTTTACATAATTCAACAAACTCTTCAATTATTCCGTAGGAATTGATATTCAATGTTGCATAACATACACGAACATCTTCATCGAGTTGCGAAACGATGAAATTTGATTCTTGCTTACATCGAGAAAGTACTCGTTCAATAATGTTGCTAACTTTTTTATGCATGTGACTTGGAATTTGACCTACAATTTGTTCAGTACGATAACATTGTGAAAGTTCATGGACAAATATATTTTCTTGTTCTTCTGTTAAAGTTTCACAAAATAAGAGTATATTTAATGCTTGTATGTGATGTTCTAAAGCACGACAAAGATTTTTGGCTGTTATTGAACCACGTTTGGCATATCCACATAACATTTCGTAATCTTTTAAATATAAATGTTCAGATGCCACCGATGGAGAAACTTTACTTTGAAATGACAACATGTAGTTAGCCGCTGTTTTCATTGCTTTTAACATATTTGGTGAGCTTTTTTGACGTGCTTCCAATGTTTTTATAAACTTATCACGATCTCGTTGAGCGACAATATTGCCTGATTCACATGCACGATCGTACCAAATTCTTGCCATTTCAAAATCATTTTTACTTAATCGCATCTCTGCTAAAGTCATCATAGCAACTGCATCGCCTCTTTTCGCTGCTAATTCATGTAATTCTTCAGCTTTTTCGAGATTTTTATCAACCGCAAGACCATCTAGATACATTACACCTAGATTATTAGCAGCCATTGCGCTACCATGATTAGTAGCACGTTGATACCAATAAACTGCTAATGAAAGATCCTTGCGAACACTAATACCTTCAAAATATCTTACTCCTAAAGCGTGTTCAGATTCAGCTACACCAATATTTGGCAGTCCTTTTATTATAGGATGTTCTGGTGGTTGTGTCGCTGCTTTTTCAAGCCATTCGCGAGCCACATTATGATCTTTTTTTACACCTAGACCTTTATCAAATAATCGAGCTAAGTTATACATTCCTTCAGCATTGCCGGCATTTGCTGCTTTGGCAAAATATTTCGCAGCTTGTTCATAATCTTGTATAACATCAATATCCCCAAGTGCAAACTGATGCCCTTTCATTACATCAGCTGCTGATGGATCTATTAGCTCGAGTAAACTCCTATTTTGCCTCACCATTTCTGGATCCAAACCGAACTTTTCTTTTAGTTCATTTAAATTTTCAGGAATTGTTTTCCAATTCGCTCGTGGATCGAGATATTCTTGTCGAGAATTTCGATGAACAATTATACGACTTTCATCTAGTGCTTTTTGTATTTCAATTTTAGTCGGATCAAGTGCCAATGCTCGTTCAAATGAATTGATTGCCTTGTCATGATAATCTAAGATAGCATAGACTTGTCCAACACGAAAATGTGCTTTCCACCATGTCACCCAAAGTTTTCTTGCTTGTTTAGCATCTTTTAGAGCACGATCTAATTCTTTTGTTATATCGCCATCTTCAGAATTATCAACCGTGTATAAATGTTGTTTATATAATGATACTCGACTCGCAGCCATATTCGAAAAGAAAGTAGCTCGATCATGATTTGAAACACTTGATAAAACTGTTGCTTGGATAAAGAATTTTATTGCTTCAGAATACGTTCCATCTTTATGAGCTTGTATACCTAAGGATTTGAGACGTAATGCTTCGTTCTTATTTTCTTCATTTATTGTTTGTTCTGGTGATTCAAACACACTATCATCCTTTAATTTATCTAATTCCGTATCAATGTCACCGAATGCTACAAGAATTGTTGATAAATCATTCCATCGCTGATTGAATTCTGTATCATCAATAGATTTTGATGAAATATGAGCTAATGTATTTCTTAAATCTTTTAATTGTTTTATAAGCAAATCTTCTTGATCAAGTTTTTGTATTTCATTTGTATTCAATGTTTGTGGACGATCACTAAACAATAGAATAGCAGTAAAAGTCGATACATCCCATTCATTCGTATCTCCATTACCAACAGTTTTCTTTTGTGGAGGCGTCAAATTGATTTTCTTATTTTTCGAAATAACATTTGTTAAATAATTATTTCCATGTACTGCTGAATCAATCCATATTTGACCATTGTTGAATATTGAGTAACGAGTTATAAACAAATTACGAAGTGTAAAACATGCACGTGAGATTAACAAATCTAATTTGAAATAATTACGTACTTCATTTGATATATTGGCCATAAAATCTATCTTTTTATTCAATTATTTTGAATAATGTCAGTGCACTTTACCAACTTTTATTTTTTCTTATGTTTGAAACTATGTCGCTTTGCAAAGAAAAGAGAAAAATAAAGCACATAAGTAAATTGAGTTTTGTGCAGACATAATAACAACATTATTTTTCCTCTTCCTTCTCAAATATTTTATTTCATCAAGGAGTATTTTAGCAGACAAAAAAACGCATTTTTACTGGTGTTTTTTTATAGAAGCAACACACTTTCAACGTGTTTCAACATCTCTTCTCAGTTTAAAAACAGCATTCTTTTTTTATCGGTGTGAGGCTAGAAGAATGAGAAAAATAATCTTAGTGGTTACAATCAGATCAATAAAAGATCATTATGGGGATCGGAAATTAGATCATGATCAGAGTTGCCAGATACTATAGTTGAAAATTGGGAAAGATTTTTAGAGATCATTTTAATACATTAAACTTCAATTTTTCAATCAAAGTATCAATACCCTTGTTGTAACTCTCCACAAAATATATTTCAATGAAAAAAATATCAAAATCTAGTGAATTTAACAAATAATAAACCATAAACTATACATATACATATCAGATAATAGATTGTTTTTTTATACAATATTTTTCACTAGAGCGAATAAGTTTTAACAAATCTTGGGTGTGGGTATGAGTGAGAATGATTGTTTTATATTGATCTTTCCTTCACATGTAAATCTACACCCTAAAGATAAGAGTGTATTTCTAAAGACAAAATGTAACGATAAATTATGATTTAAATTTGATACGAAGATATTGAATATCTATTCTGAGAATATTAATTGAATTCAAATTGACAAATGAAAACAATCCAACCTTTCGCGGAAAAGAGTATTTGTTGATTGTTATCAGTAAAAAAAAGATTTATTAAAATGATATCAAAAGAGAAAGACAAAGAATAAATCATGTAGATATATAGAATAGATCATAAATAACTTTAATATAAGAAATTCAAATATTGTCAACCATAAAACATGATATTTTTATTACATGTAAAGATTAATTGAGAATACGGATACCAATATCGATAAGATCGCTAAATTCACCCACACAGCTAATGACCAAGGAAATTGCTCTTACAGGACTCTAATAGATTCCGCAACATCAGCTAAGAGTTAAAAGATTCTAAAGTATGAAGTGACTACGATCAACTACAAAAAAAGACAACGGTACAAGAAAATATTGTGTCTATTTGTCACAAATTCGAGCCAGCTTAAGAGTGGGCGGGGTGAGTGTGGATGAAGAGAAGAGTATCATCCTCACCCACACCCTAAGGATAAGAGTGAGGTTGTAGTTTGAAGGAGAGCTGATACCCAAACTCTCCTTCACACAAACACTCTAAATATTATTTTTTTTCACGATAAAAACATCAGTTAGTGAACAAGTAGAGAAAAAGAAGAACAGAAAGATAGCAATGAAAACTGGCTTGATCCATAGGAGAGGCAGATGTGGAAACATTATCGTTTTCGAAACATTGAAAGAGTAGCATATGAATATTTTGCCCTGTCTGACCAATTTCCATTGACAGATTATTTACTGTATTGATGTCATCACTGGATAAAAGAATTACACCTACACTGTTCATTTCATCTACTAGCATTAGATGTATCATGCCTAACATTGATCCGCTATGGCCAAGGTATCGACGACCATTGCTCATAGTTTGCCAATACCAACTAAGTCCAAATTGTGATGAAGGTGATTCTTGTGTAGAATTATTGTTTCCAATCAGACCATAGTCAGATATGTTACCGCCACCAACTATTGTCCGTATTTCAGCAATCGATCGGGGATGAAGAATAGAAGATCCATTATTGAGAAACATACGGAGATATACTGACAATGTATTCGCAGACATACGCAAAAGACCGGCAGGATACGCACCAAATCCGTAATTTGAAATGTGTAACCAGGTGGGTAGATTGTCCTATTACAGAAAGAAGATTACGAAAATGAGTATTATTCATCATAGAATTGCATCCTTACTGAAATTGGTGTAAAATTTAGTTGTGGCATTACTTATTGCCATCTTTCAAGATCAGTTGTATTAAATACATATGCGTAATGTTTAACAAAATCTTCTATATTTTCAAAATCAGATAATCGTACTCCGACTTTACTGATATCAACACCCAAGGGCTTGAGAACTTTTTCTTTGACATGTAGAATATAGGACATATTTGCTACTCGTTCAACAACTCGGATTGATATATTTAAGACAAAATTCAGCCAATGTTTCATCGAATGCAGTATCATCTGGTCTATATTGCATGTTTTGTTCTTCAGGTTTGACGGTGATCGAAGCCGTATGTGAAAGTAATTTACGTAGAGTAATTGAATGAGAAGGATAATCTGGATGGTAAATACGTTGAACAGATTCGAATAAGTATCGATTGATATCTGTATCAAGATCAACAAGTTCTTTTTCTACAAGTTGCATGACGGCTGTAGCAATAAATGTTTTCGAGATTGAAGCAAGAGGAAAGATTGATGTATCGATATCCATCGGACGTTTGGGTAATAAAGATTGATATCCATACGCATGTTGATAAAGTATATCAGTCGCATTGACGACAATAATGGCTGCTCCTGGAATATGAACTCTCTCAAGAGACTCATTGATCAATTGCTAATTTTGACAATGCGATATATTGCCGGCAACAAGGTGAAAGGCTAGAAACAAAACATATAACAAGTTCGCCATTATCGTTCAATACTTTTTATTCTCATATCAGAATGTTGTTTTTTTATCAAATACAAAAAAGATAAGACTTAAATCCTTTTATTGTCATAATCGCTATTTGTTTCTTTGATGCAGATTAATGTCAAATCAAAACTAAGACAATGTCAATATGAAGATAATAAGGAGAAACAAGTCTTGAAGCAGAGGATGACTTGTATAAAATTAAATGCAATCATGTCCAATGAAAGACTGTTATTCGAATTTTAAAGAATTTCTCGATTAGTTAAGATATACTTGCTTTATGAAGGATTTAGATAAACAACAGCAAAAAAAATTACATTTATGAAAGGTGTGACTGTGAGTATTCTTTTATTACAATCGTACCCTCATCCTCAAGAATACACAATGAAAAACAAAACAAAACAAAATGTTAATCTTTAGTAGTAAATTTTTCTACCAGATTAAAAGTTGAATCAACTACATACAAATCTCCATTTGTTTTATCAAGATAAATTCCTTCTGGATTAGATAATTCATCAGTTTTTTTCGAATAAGGAACCCAATGAAAATAAAACTGAATTCCAATAATATCAATTCCTGCTAAATTTGTTTTATTATTGATTAATTTAATTGTTTTATCTTGAGATATATAAAGATTTCCATGACAATCATATTCAATTCCATTGAGGGTGTAGGTGTTGAAGATGATATAATTGAAGAAACGGTTATGATATTGAGTATTCGATTGGCTACTCCAGAGGCAACGATGATAAGGAGAAAATCGTTGCCCTAGTGAAGTAACGTAGTAAATGATGTGTTTGTAGAAGAATACAGTGTAATGGAATTATGACATCACTCTTTCTGTGTATTATGACCAATACAATTTTAAACATGAAAAATTTTCCTTTAGAAAAACTGATTAAGTATGTGTCTTACTTGATAAATCCTAAATATTATTTAGTATAGCTTTGATAAAATAATCAGATGTACACCATAATATTTTCCTTATATATACTTGCGAATAAAAAGAAGCGTGTTAAAAGAAAATGAAGAGTGAAAGCAAAACTCTTTTTTTTCTAAATAAATTATAAATAACAGAATGGGAAAATAATTCCTTCCAACATAAAATGATGCGTGTTATATCATACACGAGCAAAAAAAACAATGATTTTGAAATAATTATAATGAACAAAGAGTTGATTATATCAGGTACGAATAATATATCTTGAAATGAGATAACATTGTTTATCTGAAGATAAATTATACCATAAAAAATATTTTGAAAACTTGTCTTAATATTATGTTCTACAAGAAATCATTAAAAAGTATACCCTAATCATAGATTAATTACCAAAATGTAAACAAAATAGAATCATTATTCTTTCATCATATTTTAAAAAAATTACATCAAACAATATTCATCCAAATAAAGTTCTTTTTTTCATCCTGAGTAAATTCACAATCAAATTGAGTTTAAAACCTAAATACACATTAGTATCGTAGAGAATATGTATAAATAAAATGACGATATATTTCTATACTAAAAAAGCTCACTATCATTTCAATCTAACGTCTATTAAGACTTCAAACGTTATGAAATCAATGTTAGAAAGATAAAAATCTGTTAAAAAAAATGATTGATCATAAATATAACAAAAATATGTTGTATTGTTGAATTACTTGAAACAATTTGTTTATGTATAAAATTGATCTATAAAATCATATATTATTAATGAATATTATATCTAGTTGTATAAAAAATATTATTGGTGTTATGTGACTACTTGAAAATGAATAATAATCTTAATATAAAGTTGTATGTCTTATAAATATATATATATGAATTTTATTGTAGAACTGGATTGATAATTTTGACTTCTCATACCTTATTAATTTATTATATTGTTTGTTTACCGTTAATAAAACGTTAACTTACAGCTTCATGCTTGTATATAGGTTAAAAACAATCGAATAGTCACTCTCTCTTTATTTTGTCTACACCAATCGTTGAATCTACTGCCCCTGAGTCTTTAATGATACTATGTTAATCCTACGCGATAGGCAAGATGAAAATACTAAGTATGTTTACATCTATGAAAAAAATATCGAAAATTTTTGTTTTTAACACAATGTTACCTACGTTTTTTGACATAATGAAAGAAAACGGTTAAGATAAATGACGAAGGACGAAAAGTCAGTGATGCAAACAGTATTCAATCATTCCTCATAATAATACATATAGACGCATAATACATTTTACCTCTCTTAGTAATTTATATTTGAAAAGAAAAAGGAGAATATGGATGATAAGGAACCACTATTAAAGAAACATAATAAATCACCTATTGACAATGATAGCGACAACGAAAATAAAAGGTATGATTTCTAAAAAAATATAATATTGATAAACACATAAGAACTCATCATTATTTATAGTTCTTTCGATTGGCGACAATATTTCAATCGACAAAAGACTGATGCTAGTAATAAAAAGTTAGACGATGAGAACAAACAAACAAATAAAGATATTCCAATTGGTGTTTTTCAATTGGTAAGTATATTCTAACAAGAAATATCATAAGAGAAAGCATGTTGTTTTTCTTTTCAAAATATATATGTGCATTAATTCATTTCATGTAATGATAGTTTCGATTTGCTGATCGTATTGATGTTCTTCTTATAATTACTGCTCTGTGTCTCATAGTGGGACATATAGTTTGTATTCTTGCCAACATAATTCTTTTTGGTCGAATCACGGGATTATTTGCTACTACATCATTTGCTGTTGATTGTAATAATCAAAATTTAACATCTACAATTATCAATAATACTGTATGTCCTCCTGGTGTTGATCTTAATCCATTAAATTATGATCGATTACATAAGTAATTGAATAAAAAATATTTTTATTTTTAATCTTTTCAAATTTTTCATTTGTAGATTATGTCATTATGATAATAAAATGATTTCATCGACATCATCTCCATTAACACCTTTATTTCGAGAAAATGTTATGCATCTAGTTTATTTGTTCTTCGGTAAGTCTATTGAATATGATGATTAAAATTATAAAAAAAAACAAACGATTTGTTGTTACTCTGTATCAATGTAGGTTTTAGTCTTCTTATGCTTGTATGTGGTTTTCTTGAACGTATCTGTTGGACAACTGCTACGAAACGACAGACATCTCGCATGAGTGTTTTACTCTTTCAATCACTTATTCAACGTGTAAGTAAAAATATTTTTTTACATTCATGAAATACTTTGTAGTTCGTGATCATAGATCCAAATTGAATAGTATCGAATTTCTATTAGATGGTTTAAATTCAGTGTAGATCTGCATTGTAAATGTTTTTATATCTTCAAAGACGGTTATTCATTGACGAGTAACTAAAATAAATGACTATCAACGATTAAACTAGTTAAAATACAGTTTATTCTATTTATTTCTCTTGCTTCAAGTCAAACATAAAACAAAATTAAGTAGATCATTTTGATCTCGATTTATGATTCAAGATAAAATAATGTGTTATTTCTCTTTCATTTTTTAGAACATGACTTACTTCGATACAAACCAAACTACTCAATACAATTCGAAACTTTTTACGTAAGTAAAAATAATAATTTCATAACAAACAATTATATATGATCGATTTTCTTTACAGTAATGTTGAAAAGATCAAAAATGGAATAGGTTTTGAATTCGTAATGGTAATTGCACTTATTCTAGGTATGATTTTCAGTATAATCATATGTTTTATTCTTAATTGGAAACTGTCTTTAATTATGTCTTGTATAATTCCAATTGTCCTTGGCATTTCATTGATGTTTGCTAAGGTATAAACTATTATTTAATTCATTAAATTTTTATTAATAATTATAGTTCGTGGCTAAAGAAACACAAGAACAATTAAGTACGTATTCGAAAGCTGGACAAATCGCTCAAGAAGTATTTAGTTCATTAAGAACGGTTCTTTCATTCAATGGAAGCAAATTGGAACAAAAACAGTAAATAAATAAATATAGCATTATAGAATTATTGTATTATTTATTATATGTAGATATGACAAAGAATTACAAATAAATGAATGGTGTACTGTTCGCAAAGATGCTGCATATGGTGTTTTATTTGGTTGGTTTTTTTTTATATCCTTTATAGTTTATTCAATTGGTTTCACTTTTGGTTCCATTCTTATCTCTTATACCACTCATCATACACTGAACGTCAGTGAGATAATTATTGTAAGTAAGCTTTGACATCAATATGCAAGAAAGTAATTGAAAAACGAACTTTCGTTTAGGTTGTCAATATGTTTGCACACACCTTAACTTATCTTAATTCAATTGGTCCTTTCTTCCAATCGATTTCGGAAGCTCAAGGTGCAGCAGTATCCGTCTTTCGACTTATTGATGAAGTAGAATACATTGAATACTATAGCAGCTAAATCTTGATAACAATATTTTCTATTTTATTTTATGATATAGGTACATGATGAAAATCTGAATGAAAAAGAAATATTGCAAGAGAACATATCTCATGAAAACTCGATTTCTGATATCAATGGTGATATTGAATTTGACAATGTTAGTTTTTCTTATCCATCAAGAGAAAATGCAACGGCTTTGAATAATCTTAAATTAATTGCTCGTGCGAATCAAACAACTGCTCTTGTAGGTTCAAGTGGCTGTGGTAAATCTTTTTCTCTAAAATAAACATAACATTTTAATATTGTAATTTATTGTGATAGGAAAAAGTACATGTGTATCACTTCTTCTTCGTTACTACGAACCTTCTTCAGGCAGAATTATGATTGGTGGTCAATCACTTACAGATTATAAAATCAAACCATTTCGACAACATATTGGAGTTGTTAGTCAAGAACCTGTAGGTTTCTTTTATTTTCTCTTTTAGTCTCTCTAGAATATTTATATTAAAATAGATTTTGTTTGGAATAAGTATTTATGAAAATATTCGTTTTGGTAAATTGAATGCAACACGTGAAGAGATTGAAAATGCAGCAGAACAAGCTAATGCACATAAATTCATTATGAAATTACCAAATGTTTGTTTTTTTGTATATTTATATTTATTTATTTATATTAATATTTTTGTTTGCAGAAATATGAGACACTTGTTGGTGAACGTGGTATACAATTGAGCGGTGGTGAAAAACAACGGATTGCATTGGCTCGTGCACTTGTCAAACAACCCAGCATTCTTTTGTTAGATGAAGCAACTAGTGCACTTGACAATGTTAGTGAAAGAGTTGTTCAAGAAGCACTTGATCGAGCATGCAAAAGTAAGAATTATTTAAAAAATTACTATTGATTATATTATCATTATGTGTATAGATCGTACAACAATAGTTATTGCTCATCGTTTAACTACGATTAAAAATGCTGATTATATCTATGTATTAGATGAAGGAAGTGTAATTGAAGAAGGTACACATGAAACATTATTGGCAAAAGATGGAGGGAGATATCAAACAATGGTTAAAATGCAACAATCTGAAAATACGTTTCATAGACAAGAGAGTCTGATGCAAATGGAAAAAGCAGCAGCTGAAGATGAAGAACAATTATGTATGTTACCATTCTAATATTAGTAATTATTGCATTTTATGAACTTGATTTTGTTTTTTGGAATAGTGGCACGTGTTCGTCTATTGAGTGAGAGCGAAGCAATTGATATAAATCGGGTAAAAATAAATATCTAATAATTTTTAAAGATCATTATTAATATGTAAATTTTTAGAGAGCGTCGATAGCAATAAGAGGAAGATCTGTCTTTCTAAGACTCATGAAGATGAATAGCCCTGAATGGAAATTTATCTTGATTGGTTGTGTAGTATGCATACTTGGTGGATTACGTGGACCAGTGTTCTCGCTTCTATTCGCAAAAATCATTAATGTGAGTGATTTTATTCATATGAATATTCTAACAAAAGATAAGTGAAATGTTTTTTTTTTGTCGACTTTTTCTTTTATTTAGGAATTTAATGATTGTAAAGACACTGAGATGCGTCATCGTGTGATGATTACAAGTGGTTTATTTTTTCCTTTCGGCGCTGTCTTTATGATTCTTCGTTTTTTCCAAGTAATATTAACATTACTAAACTATATCAATGAGTTTTTTATGTTTGTTTACAGTATGTCGCTTTTGGAATTGCAGGAGCGAAATTGGTTAGTCGCCTTCGTTCAAAAGCTTTTGCATGTTTACTTCGTCAAGAAGTAGCTTATTTTGATCGACCTGAAAATAGTTCCGGAGCTATATGTACTCAACTCTCTTCTAATGCAGCTGCTATTCAAGACATGGCTGGTGCAAGATTAGGTTTTATTTGCGAAACTTTATCCTTATGTTTTTTTGGCTTCGTACTTGGCATTTTTTACAGCTTAGAGTTGACAATAATCATAGCTATTCCTTTCTTTATCATACTGATCGCTGCTATTATGCAAATACGTTTGAGTTCATGGTTAAAAACACAATCTGATCTCATTTACTCTGAAGCTAGCACGGTAAAACCATTTTATTATTCATAATCTTTGAATGTGTAATAGAATTATACATTATTCGATCAAATGATTATTAAATATTCATTCTATGTTGTGTCTTATTTAGCTTGCTGTTGAAGTTATTACCAATATGCGCACAGTAAAACAGTTATCAATGGAAAATGAGGTTTTACGACAATATTCGGATCTGATTGATCAAGTATTAGGGTTAGTCTTATAAGTATTATGCATGCACCTATATATTTGATAACAAAACTCCGAGTGCTTTTAATAATCATGATTAATTCTATCAAAAGCATGTTCTTCTATATCGATAATGAAATAATAATACCGAATATAGCTCTCTTTTTTTGCAGATATTTACTTCAATCTTCAATAAATTTTCTTTTGTTTAGAATGTCTTGGAAACCTGACGCAGTTTTTGCAACAGTATCTGCATTATACTGGGCGATGGATTCATTCGCTTTGGGACTTTTGTATTGGCGTGCTTTGGTACTTGTTGAAAACAATGAACTAGACATGAACGATGTTGTTATGTAACTAAAACAATAATTTTCATAATCTATAAAATAAGTTTTATTATCTTTTGTATTTTTATAGGATTTCTGCTTTTGGAATGTTCGCAATAGAAGCACTAAAAGTTGTTGGGATGTTGTAAGATATAGAATCTATGTTTTTTTATTTTTTTTTTCGTTATTTATCATTTCAGAGGAGAACGTATTGGTTCATCATTTGCTGCTGCTCACGCTTTTTTTGATCTATTTGATCGAATACCAACTATTGATAATGGATCTACTAAAGGCCAAGAATTAGTGAAAGAAAAAGAAAACTATTGTTTTTCGATTGTATATTTTATTCTTGAATTGTTTAGACTGATTTTCGGGGAGAAACAGAATTTAATCAAGTTAAATTTATTTATCCAAGTCGTCCAACAGTTCTTGTTCTTAATAAACTTCAGTTATCTATTAAATCAGGTCAACGTATAGCTCTTGTTGGTATGTTTAACTAAATTATGTTTTCTTGTTCATTGATCGTATAATATAATCATCGATTTAGGTGCATCTGGATGTGGAAAATCAACAATTGTTCAATTATTAGAACGATTTTATGATGTTACAAATGGACAATTGGTAAGTATCTCTTTTCTATATATATAATTCAAGTACTTTTATAAACAAAAATATTAATATAAACAAGACTCTTGATGGTGTTGATATTCGAAAACTAAATGTTCAATGGCTTCGTTCTTGTCTGGGTGTTGTTAGTCAAGAACCAGTTTTATTTGATTTAACAATTGCTGAAAATATAGCATATGGATTAGAAAATATACCAATGGATGAGATTGTTCTTGCTGCAACTAAAGCTAATATTCATGAATTTATTCAACAATTACCTCAAGTTAGATTAATATTTTGATTGTTTAAAAATATTATCTAATTTTGTTATAGGGTTATGAGACAAAAGTTGGTGTAAAAGGTAGCTTTTTATCAGGTGGTGAAAAACAACGTATTGCTATTGCTCGAGTTCTTATTCGTCGACCTAAAATATTATTATTAGATGAAGCTACAAGTGCTATGGATCCATACAATGAACGAGTAAGTTTATTTTCTTTTATATATATAATTAATATTTTTAATAATCAAAGATAGTACAAGAAACTCTTGATCAAGCTCAAACAGACGATTCTAGTCGAACATCAATTATTATTGCACATCGTCTTTCAACAATACGTTCATGTGATTTAATATATGTACTTGAAATGGGTCGTATAGTCGAAAGTGGTACTCATATAGAACTAATACAAAAAGGTGGAATTTATTATAAAATGTTAAATGCACAAAACAACGTACAATAATTATTATTCAACTATTTCATTAACAAATATTTTTTACTAATTTTCTTTTTTTTCTATAATATGTATGAAATTAACTTTGAATTAAATTACATCTAATTTCATAGAAAATTTCAGTGATCAATTTTTGATATCAACGAAATATTTTAATAAATTAAATAATAGAAGAGAAATTGTGAAAGTATTAAGCCAATATTTTATTTCCACTATAAGTTCACAATATCCATTGATTAAATCTGATAACATTTACAAAAATTCTCTTCAAATATCGCTTGAAAAGAAATTCGAAGGGTCTCGCGTATTATATATTTATTTACTATGAAAAATATTTCTTATTGCCTTTTCCCTTTGCTTTTCTTCATCTTGTTTACAATTATTCAACAAGTATTTATATTTACATTTGTTTCATTTCTTTCTAACATAAAAAATAATTAAAAAAATTTTTCTTTCTTTTTTTGTTTCTTTCACATAAAATCTCAATTATATTTGTAATTACTTTGTTGATTTGAATTTAATTAAAAATTCAGTTGAATGTTATCAATAAATTTATGATGTTTAATTTAGAGAAATAATTTTTGTCCAAGAACTTGCCCAGCTCCCTTTTTTAGATATAGTGTTTCGAGAATATCAGCAAACTTTTCTTTTAATTAATCAATAATTATTTAATAAAGAACTAATCTCAGATTTGAATTCTTGAACTTCAATTATGTTTTAGTTAAGTTTTATAGGAAATGTTATTAATATTTAATAATTCGTTAAGCCGAAGGTTAGTTTAGGCTTCCCTATTCTCTAGTATAAATAGAATATTTTGACTGTAGAGTGAATTTTGATAAATAGGTAAAATGTGGATGACAGGCTTTTTGTTGACTCACGTCAGTTTTGGCTCGCTTCATATCATTTCGAAAAACAAATCAACCAATACACCTGCATGTCCTAGAATGTAAGAAGCATGCGCGTCAAAACAAAAACAAATCACATACATTATATATTCACTACCGCGTGAGAGACGTTTTGCAATACTACTGGGAAAATACGTACGAAAGAGAGTAGGATTTGCGATGAAAGTCAAATAATATAGTCTATTATGGCGATGCTATATGGATAAATCCAACATGTATAAATCCAACATGTATATATATATATATATATATATATATATACATGCTCGGTAATCAAAGGGTTAATAATAAATTGCATCAGTATCAAAACAACTAATAACATCATGGAGCAAGAATCTGCAAATTTATTGCAAAATCATGCCAGAAGTACAATAGTACAAAGTCGTAGTATTCGTTCTCAAAAAAAATTATGCAAGTAAGAATATTTTAATGCTAAACATAATCAAGAAAATATGTACAATCTATTTTTTTATTCATTAGAATATTCTCAAATAAATATATTGCACAATGTTTCATTCCTACACGTTTGAATCGAGTTTTGAACAATTTGCATCGTTTGGCAGAAGGTTTTCTGGACAATAATCAAGATGCAGACAGATTATTACAAAAGATAATAAAATCAGGATTTAAATTTCATGTGCTCTACAGGAATCGAATTATTCCATTCAGCCCAGATGGTAGACGATTAATGATGAAATTGCGTGATGAATTTATTTTAGTTTTTGCAATGATTGTTGCCCTCAACTATTTGGATCTCATATTCATTCAATACTCGCTCCAACGTAAACTCCAACGTAAACTCAGACATTGTCAACAGTTAATTCGCAGAATTATTGGAAATCACCTGACACAAAAAAGTCATGATCGAATCGATTTTATTTTTGATTTTATTTCGGATGCAGATTTTTTGGCCTATATTTTTGATTCTGAATTAACACGTAATCATGCTATCATCGAAGAAATTATCGATGATCTACGTGCATTGATGTCTGATGCTCTACTTGCATTGTTATCTGATGCTCTAAGTGCATTGATGCCTGATTCTCTACGGGTATTGATGTCTGATGCTCTACGTGTATTCGTGCGTGATAGTCTAATCTAAGAATAATTTTTTTTTCTTTTGTATCTTATATTTAAACCTGATATATTTCTGTTCTAATAATAAAACGTGGAAAAGAATCAACTCGTTACAAAAACTTAAAATTTCAAGTTTACGCACTTTTAAAGCTCATTGTTTTTTTTAGTCAGAGACTATGACTATTTGTATATTTTTGTATGAGATATAAGCAAGATTTATCATTTCTATATATTTTATTTTTTTCAAAATTAAATAGATCACATTCGAATGAATATCTAAAAATTGATCGAATCCTTTTCGTACTTCTTGATTATCTAAATTCGAAAATTGATTTATAGTTTATTCAATATCATTTTTTAATTTATTATTTTCTAAAAGTGCTTGTGTAAGAATTAATTCTGACCAGCTACGAACATAAGATATGGGTATAGGTAGTGTGAATGTATTTTATCTTTACCTACATCCATTCCCTCATTATTATCGAGTTTTGATTGAGTTTTTCTTATTCGATGAAAGAAACTAAATCTAGTTTTTAATTTATAATCAAAAAACAATAGGAAATAAAATCGAATGAAGTAATCTGATTGCTTTAAAAGAATTTGATCCACTGTTTACAGAATCAAAGTATGGGTACAAAAAACGATCATACATCTAGTAACTATAAAATAAGACGATGAATCGGGTAATTCGTCAAAGGAATAATTTAAAAAATTCACTTCGCAAAAAATCTGTTGAATGAATCTCGTTCTAACAAATAAAATTACTTTCAATAATATAATTTATTATTTTTGTAATAATTCGAAAAAGCTTTGGAAGGCACTTTTACATACAAGTTAGACTCGTGTGCCATCTAGTTATATGTGCACTGGTTGATAGCATGAAAAGACATCATATATATGACCTATATAGAGCAAATAAAAGGAAGAAAAATAAACTGCATGATAGTTTTAAGTTTTTGCGTTCTTCATTTTTATCAAATACACGTGTTTTTCAAACAAAGCATTTTCTCTATTCTACATTCATAAAACACACCTCTTTTATTATATAAATATCTTTGTATAGAATATAGAGTCTTTAGTCTTATAAAGATGCCTTTTCGTGATCAATGGCGTGATGTAAAATGTTTATATGATGACGGTATTCCAATAGATACAACAAGTAATGAAACAGCAAAATTATTCGATGCTGCTCTTACACAATACACTGGCTGGTAAATAAATAAATAAACCGTTTTTTTTATAAAAATTCAAAAGTATTGTTTTTTCTTCTCAAGGTATAATGATAAACAATTGGACGGTGTTGAATCAACTATATCACGTCTTCTATCATCTGATCCAACATGTATAACTAGTCGTATACTAGCAACTGGTATTGATTTATTAGGTACAGCAACTCCATCATCATCTCATCATTCCAAAACTCTTGAATCACTTGGAAATATAACATCATCAAATAAATATATTCAACTTCATAGTCAAGCGCTTCTTCAATGGTCACTTGGTCAATTTGCTAAAGCTACTGATACATGGGAACAAATTCTTGTTCTATATCCATTTGATATGATGTCAATTAAATTTGTATCAGATACATATTTTTATGTTGGTAATCGTGATATGCTTCGTGATTCAATTGCACGAATTTTACCTATATGGGAAACATCAACTGATCGACCATTAAAATCATATTTATATGGTATGTATGCATTTGGATTAGGTGAAACAAATATGATTGAAAGAGCTGAAAAAGAAGCTCGATTTGGATTAGAACTCAATCCACATGATGGTTGGGCAACACATGCATTAGCACATGCTTTAGAATATGCTGGAGAAACATCTCAAGGAATTCAATTTTTAAAAGAAACCAATCAAAATTGGCAACACAGTGATATTATTAAGCCACATATTGATTGGCATTGGGCTTTATATGAAATAGAACAAGGCAATAAAGAAATAGCTGAAAATATTTTAACAAATCATTTATTAAATAGAAATACTGATATGGGTATGCTAGATTTTGTAGATGTTGCATCATTAATTTATCGTCTTAAACTTGCTGGACAAAAATCTTCAACAATTTATTCATCAACTCAATTAAAAAAATTCTTAAATGATCATTTACATGATCATACATTGATATTTAATGATCTTCATATTTATTTTATATTAGATGATTATGTTGATCAAGAAAATCGAATGGATTTTCTTCGAACTTTGAAAGAATGTTATGATACATCTGATTCTGATAATAGTCAAGTTTATCGTCAAGTTGGACAATATATATTTAAAGCTATGGATCAATTTCAAGAGAAAAATTATTCACAAGTTGTTGAACTTCTTTATCCAATAAGAAATAAAATTTATCAAATTGGTGGATCAAATGCACAACGTGATCTTTTCTATTTATTATTAATTCATTCAGCAGTTCATTCATCGAATAATCAACATCAACAGTTAGCTAAACAATTAATCAATGAACGATGTTTAATGCGAAATAAAACAAAATCAAAAATGATGGAAAATTATGCTAATACAATACTTAATGATTAATTAACTACGAAAACATTTTTAGACTATAAAGAAAAAACAAAGATTAAACTTTTTCTAATTATTTTTTTTTTTAGTATAACATTTAATAGTGTTTGTTTTATCAAAATGAAAGATGATTAAAATTAGATCGTATTTTTAGTTTTAAAAATGGACAGAAACTATGATTTTCATTAATTGACATTATAAGAAAATACTAAAAGAATTGTTGATAAATTATTGACTTTAATAACTTAAGAATAATAGCTACTTCATTTTCATTGACTGCGTATTTTTTTCCGTAGTATTATAAACACATTCGTACTTGACTGTTAGAGTAGCTCTTTTTCCGAGTACGCAGCTAACAATAAAGGAAATTTTAGTCTTTGTAAAGAATATAATATTTTGTTATTACATTTTAAGATCATTTTTTTTTCAAAATACGTGTTTTATTATTTTATCGTTAATAAATTCTTTAGATTTTTATATTTGAAAATAAATAATTTAAAATAAAAGATATATTTCAAATATCATTGTTGATATATTAATTGCATGTATTATTCGTTATTTGAGCTATAAATATTTGTATTTGATCACGAAAAGAAAAGAAAACGATAGCTGGTTATAAGCGATACTTTGGAGTATTTCTTTTTATACTGTCGTCGTTCTCGGAACACATACTTTAGCTTGATTAAATTGTGATGAATGAAATTTATATTAACAGATGGCGTACTAAAACAATCAATATAATAGCTAAATGCATTAATAAAAACTAATCAATTAGAAACACTTTCAAATATCTATGTCGTTAATTTAAAAATAAAATCTTATTAATTTTAGTTTAATATTAATAATTTATTTTAATGTCCATTGCCATGCAACAGACGATTCAGTACCTTATTTTTTTAGTTACCATCAGGAGTTCACAATAACAAAAACACGATAAGAAAATTTACATGAAATCCTCTTAACGTTCTTTTTTCTGTTGTTGCCGTGGTCGTTACACACGCAAACGACATATTTCCATTCGAAAACTGAATCACGCACATGACAAAATGAATGGGGTTGTTTTTTTATTTCTTTATTTTTGCAGATGTGTATTGATTAGAATAGAAAAAGTACAAGTGTGTTCGCTTCTATTGTCGTTGACTTATTTTCTTCCATCATCATTATTCGGGTTAATTTAGCTATTAAATTATCATAAATAATTGAAGACAATGACTAAATTATGTATATGTCAAATTTGTACCTGTGGGTAAGTTAATAAATATTATCTTGATAATGAGAAAAATTAAAAAAATCTGTAAGTTAATCGAATCATATCATAACATTTGTTATATTCAAGGTTTTTGTTATTGTGTTTCTTTGAATGACGAAAAAAAAACATACCAGCTGTTACATATTCTTTCTAGGAAACATCGTTGTCCACATCGTCCTTATGGTATTATTGGTAAAGGTGATCAAGATTGTGCGGTAACTGAATATCGTTCGGAATTCATTCCTCGTCAAGGTGGTGTACGAGAATCATTCAAACCTGAATATAATTTACAATTAAGTACAGCACGTTTGGATGATGAAACAACACATAAGTAATTGAATGATTTTAATCAAAATATAGTATTCAATTTATTGCTTTACTTAGACATGATTTTATTCAACACTCACTTTATCAACAACATTCCTATAAACCACACGAAGTTTATGTTAAACAAGGAGATTTTGATTCGGCAACTAGTTATAATACTGAATACACACGTATAAGAAATATTTATTCTTTTATTTTATCAAAAATAAATTTCATATTATTTTAGCCAAAGGCGGTGAACGAGCTCAAATGATTAGACATGAAGATCATCGATCAGCACAACTTCCATTTGAAGGCAATCCAACATATCGAAGTATATTTTATTTAATTAAATTTTTCGTTAGAGTTTTTTTCATTCGTTTTCTTCTTCTAGGTGATTATCGTAAATGGGAAAGTGGTCGAACTGAAGCCATCCGACACGATGGTGGATATGTAAGATTAATTTTTTTTTTATCATATTTGTTTTTATTATTTTTCATTCAAGATTCCACCAACAGCTCCATTTGGAGGTGAAAGTACATATACAACAGATTTTTTAAAACATCAAGGAGCAATGCGTCAAGCTATTCGACCTGATCAATCTATCTTAGCATCTCATGATCCATTTGATGATCGTACTGGTTATCGTTCAGATTATATTCAACATCCACAACAAGAACGTTTTCAACGTATAAGAGATGAATATGTTCCAAATCAAGCTTCTTTAGATTCATTAACAACACATCGAAGAGATTTTACACCAAAAGATGGTATAAAATAAAAGAAAAATTAATAAAAACAAAATTTATCTTTTTTTTGTATATTTAGCTGATCGAACACGTTCAATGAAACCTGATCAACAAGGTTTTCGATCAGATGCCCGTTTTGATGATACAACAACAAATAAAACAGATTATAAACCATGGGAAGTACATCCGATTCAAACACATAGACCTGATGTCTATCGAGGAGTAAATGGTGAAATGGATTTAAATACAATGTATAATTCAGAATTTACACCAAAATCATTTTCAAAAGTTGCAGCAATTAGACCAATTGAAAGACGTGGAACTGATGCTAAATTTGAAGGAAATACAACTTATTTAGGTGATTATAAACAATGGCCTGAAGGACGACAAGCAGCTATACGAGGACAAAATGGTTATATACCTCCAAGTGCACCCTTTGAAGGAATGTCAACATATCGAGGTTAACATAAAATTTTTTCATTTTATTAATTTTAAAAAAATTTTTCGCAGGTCATTATATTCAACATGATGGTGAAATGCAACGTTCATTTAAACCTGATGGTATTGCCTACAGATCAACAGTTCCATTTGATGATACGACTATGTACAAAACTGAATATACTAAAAAAGAAATTGAACCTTGTCCAGCTACTTTTCTTGAGTAAGATCTATTTTTGTTTTAGTCATATTTTCTTCATGCATTTTTCTAAATATAGAACACCAAGAAGTAATTTTGTTCTTCATCATGTCGAACCAACTGGTCATAAATTTTATGAATCACAGAATGGAACATATCAACCACAATATCAACAACCTCTTGCAGTTTAATACACGCTAATAACCTACGCATCGAATAGTGAAGAAGAAAAAAACAGCGAATTATCATCATTTTATTTTTATTTTTTTTTTTGTCACTTACTTATTTTATTTTACTTGGAAGAGTTTCGTTTTTTCTTTAATATATTTCATAACTCTCTCTTGCTCCAGATCTGTTCTCTTTTTTTTCTAAGAAATATATATCTATTGGTTTAAAGAAAAAACTTATTTATTCTTACAACTGAATCGATTAAGAAGGACGTTAGTAATGAAACCATTGAAACACTCACACTTGAAATAATTCTTTTCTTTTACTAAACGAAAAGAGTTTAATTTCGATCGAATTATTTATTTTGTGAATTTTCTACACAACAATTAAGTTGACAGATATAATTACAAAGTTTTAAAGTCAATTATTTTTAAATTTTCACAATATAATACATGAAATTTGTTCTAAATATACTTCATTGAAAATAAAATTTATATCTGCTTTACATTATTTATCGAGAAAAAAAAAGAAGAAAAGTTCGAGAGAAAACAAAATCTCTTTATAAGAAAAAAAACAAACTTTTCTTCTTTTATATACAATAGCATGAACAATGTTATGCAGACAAAAAAAGAGAACCTGTACAATAAATAAAATAGGAAGTTCGATATCAAATTATACATATAAAAAACAAAAGATTATCGAAAAAAAAATATCTGACATAATATAAGAGAAAATTGTTTTATTTTTTGAATATTATACAACAAAAATATCTTATTTCATACGTGTAGATGTTGAGTTAAAATGCTTATCATTTGATATAGATTTCTTTTTATCATCAATGACAACATTGCCTTTTAATTTTGATTTTAATAAAGATGTTGATCTAAACATTTTTATGAATAATAGAAAAGAAAATTTACATAAATATCTATTTACTTATTTGAAGTCGTAGGAAGAGATGTTAATGGACCAGTTGGTCGTCGTATAGTTGAAATATTTGTATTTGATCTAGATTTAATTCGATGTAAATATAAAAACAACAAGAAAATATTTTTTTACTTTGAAAATGTATTATTATTAATCATTCGAGATCGATCACCTATTAGAATTTCGAAAACAATTATAATAGAATGAAAAGATTTTTTTTTACTTGAGGGCATTCGGCTATTAGTCGATTTAGTTGTTAATTGTTTCTAAAAAAATAACATTATTCGAAAAAACAATATAATTAAATTATTATCTAAAACCTGTTTTTGAATTTTTGGTATATTTTCAATTTCTTCTCGAAGATTTCTATAGACAAAATACAAATATTATATATACTTAATTCTATTAATTAATTTCTACTTTATAGTCAGGTCATTTTCAATTAATTTATTATTCATTTCTTGTTTCATTAATTCATATTCAATCACAATCTACAAATATTTGTTTGTTTTTTTTTCGATGATTCAATTTCTATAAAATTACTTTATCAAATGTTTCTTTTTCTAATAATAACATTGTATGATCATTTCGAAGATTATCAAGTTCAAGATTCTAATCATAAACGAAATAAAATAAAAATAAAAAAATATTATAAATTCATTTACAGTTTGAGCAAGTAATTGTTCTTTGTCCAGAAGAGATGTATTGTATTGTTGACATTGTGAATTATGTTCTAAAGGAAAATTTCGAAAAAATAAAATTTCTTTATTAAATTTAATTCATACCTTGAATAAGTTTATCAACTATTTGTTGATGCTCTTGTTTTAGTATCTCTAATTCATTTTCATGTGACTAAAAAATAGAAATTTGTCATAAAGAGATGTTCGAAATTCGCTAGTGTCACTTTAGATATTGAAATAATTACTTTTTTTAATAAAATACATTCAAGTTGTAAATTTGCTTTACTCTAAATATAAAAATCAATATTATTTTTCTTAGAAAATTAAAAACCTTACTTCTTCTAAAACTTTATTTTCTTCTCTCATTTGAATAAAATCTTGATCAGAATCAATTTCTAAAACATCATCAAAATAATTCAAAGAAATTCTTTTGTTTTGTTTGACTAACGTTTACTAAATTTATTTAAAGGTGTACATCCACCTATTTTACGTTTATTATTTATTGGTGTTCCAGTTGTATTTAATATAGATTGACTTATATTAACACCAGAAAAATCTTTACGTCTTGTTGAATGTGCAAGTATTGGTTGTCGACGAATTTTAATACTAAATTAAAATATATTAGTCTTGAATTAAGATAATATATGATAAATGAATACCTATTATTTATTTCAGAAGTGTCAGTTGAATCCTCTTCATCAACAAGAATTGGTAATCGTGCAAGTGCTTCATTCAATGCATCTTGATCCATCGGTCGTATAGGTCGATTATCATAATCTGAATAAATATTTTCATCTTGGGAAGTATTCATCGATGGTTCGAGATCCATGAATTTTATCAGTTTTTTTTATTTAATATTAAAATAATTAATCTGAAAAAGTAAAGAAAGAATATATATGTTTATTTGAATCTTTTAGACTATCTGACAAGACATAAAAAAAAGAAGAATTATTTAATTGCTAGCAGCACGAAAATGATCATCATCTGTTGTTGAATAGATATGACCTTCACCAGAAAGAAATTCTAATGCTTGCCTAAAGAAAAATCTTATATAATTTTTCTAAAAATAAAATAAATCTTCATTTACTTGACTTGATTTTCACTAAATTGCTTTAATTGTTTACATATTTCTGTTACACTATAACCTGTCATTGATGTTACTGTTTTTAATAAATTAAGAACAGCATTTTGTACTGGTGTAAAACCATTTGATACTTGTTGACTATGCATACCACCACTACCAGTATGATGATTATTATTATTTGTTCCCATATTTGTTCCAGTCTAATTCGAGAAAATAATTTGCTTAGAAAAAATATTTTTTTAAACATACAAGTTCGCCTTGTTTTCGAATATTCATACTAGCATGAATACATTCGATTGAATGAGCTATTAATTCATTTAATGATTGCATTTTACTAATATGATGTGCTACAACATGAACTTTATTAGAAAAAATTTTAACTTGACCAACAACTTTAACATAAGTTAATGGTTTTAATGGTTCACCAGAATCCTAAAAAAATTAATCTTATTTTTATCATAAGAGGAAATGATAACATACATCATGCCACCATTTTATTTCAAGTAAACCACCAGAATGATCATCAATTTCATATGTAGCTAAACTACCATTAACTTCATGATTTGCTTCACGAATTAAACCCATAAGCATAACTGTATTAAATTTTAAATGTTTATATACGAAACAATTATCTGCTTCAGAATGCTTTGCATTAAGAATTGTGGCTAATGTACATGTTAAGACACCTTTGACTGATGCACGCTAGAAGTTTCTTCTTATTGTTAATCAAATATAGATTTTTATTAGAAGAAAAACAAACCTGAGCATTACCAGCATCATTATCACCAGCAGCTTTTCGTTGTTGAAAACCACTGCTACCTCCTTGTTCTGAAATATATAGTACAAAATATTATCATTATTATTATATATTCATTTCTTCTTACCCCAAAGTGCCATTGTTTAGTAAGAGAATTTCGAAGAATCAGTTGTAAGTGATGATAAAGACAAAGTTAAGTGATGAATATCTATCTATCTATATAAATGTAACAATAGATGTTTTATAATTCGTTAGCCAATCGATGTATATTCATATTTATTGGATAATCATTCTTTTCTATAGGTGACGTTCATAGATGAAAAATAAAGTCATTAACTTTAACATTTATATATATGAATCAGTGCCAATGAAATTAATTGTACAAAGAAAAATAGTAAAGGACGAGGCACCGTTTAATGGACAAACTATTCCCCATCCTTTGAGAAAAATATCCTTTTCTTTTTTTACTTTCGTTTCAAAAATAAAAAGAACAATAAAATGAAAATTTTTTCATTTTGGAGGGGGTAGTTTGCCTCCATGCAACATTTATATCTAGTTTCTGACTTAAACGTAAATAAGAAAAACAGTTGTGGATGATCTTTTGTTCGTGTAATTTGAAAAAAGAATACGAATCCGACAATGTACTAGTTTGATTGAATGATGGAAACTGAATGTTTTCACTAAGAGTGTCATTAAGAATCGAAGTATAATTCTCACAAATCTCACTTTTTTGTTAGTTTTAATACGTTTTACTAAAATTTATTTGTAGTATGGTAATCTACAAACTGGTAATTTCGAGAGAAAAAGTGAAAGTAGAAACGAAAAAATCATCATACAATAAATTTCAAGTAGTTCTGTTTCTGAGAAGAAAGTTTCAGCAGTTATTGTCTTTCAATCAAAGAGTCATCTCAAATGAATCTATTCATATCTAAATAAAAGAATTTTTTCAAAAGTTAACTTTACAAACTTAAAAGTAGCAGAAGAACGTGAAAGTACAAATTAATCTAATAATTTCATACACAAATATTATTAATCATGTTTTTTATTGAAAGATTACATAATAAATTTCATGCAAGTACATCAAAAGTTTTCGTTCTTCTCTGTTAACATCAAAACATTAGGTATTTCACTATAAATATAATCACGGTACTTATGATCAAGTTTCATTTTGAGAAATGCTTTGTATGGCACCGTTTCTTTAAACCACAATTTGCCTGCTGGTGAAGCAGCACTTACATGTTTTTCAACAGCTTTACGAACAATTGTCCAACCTTTGCGTGAATAATGGAGATCCAATGCACGTACTAATCGATTCATGTGACCTTGGATAAGACAATGGAACACTTTAGTGTATACTTCCATAATATCATCGGTAACAATGCATGAATTGGGGAAAAGATCAAGTTTGAATGGAGTTGTACTTTCAAATTGTTCTCGATGAATTCGAAGACCACCAAAATCTCGTATAGCAAAACCAATTAATTGTCCTGTATGTCGATCGAATCTTGCCAGTGTATTCTGTCCATGTGCTTCAAAACAAAATCCATGTTTGATCATTGGTGGTAAGAAGGCTGCACAAGCAAGTTCAGCATATCTTGTAAGAAAATTGATGCACTTCTGTTCGGTATTGAGATGGAAGATTGCTCGGACAAGAGTCATACTACCATTAGGTGTTTTCTCAACGAGACATTGTGCTACAATAACTGATTCGTTAGGCATGAGTAATTCTGGATCTTCACGTACAATACAAGCAATATGTTTGCTGATCATTTCATCAGGAGAATTAGAACCAATCGATGCGACTTCGCCTATCGGAATAAGACATTCAGGAGCAACAAATTTGGCGAGTGAAGTAATACGAGGACCATTGTAAGCAGAATAACAGGATATAGTTCGCCATGCACCAGTTGTCAAAATGCTTAGTGCCATTTTCAGATGATAACCAGGTAAATCCGAGACAGGTACAGGTATGATAGATCGAACAGATGCTTGAGCAAGAGATTGTCGTTCAGAGTTCGGAATAAGTGTTGCCGATGGAATCAATGAAAGAACTTTTGATACTTGTAACTGATGAACGGGTAAAATGAGCGTATCGGGTGATAACGCCGATGGAAGATAATCTTTCATAATCGTCTCCCAGTTACCATAAACAACCAATTCTGAACGAGGAATCGAAATAAACTTGATACAGGGAGCCAATAAGATCGATTCGAAACCGTCAAAAGGTATTCGTGTACGATGCATTGGATGAGTTGGATGACCTTCAATTAAATATTGTTCCCATTGAATAGGCGGAGACGATAGAGATGGAATTTTTGTAGGAAGATGATTATATATCCATTCTTGATTTCGAACTGAGCTTATCAGTTGTTGTTTTAATTCGGCAGTGCATCCTTTCCAAAAATGATCGGCAATTCCAATTGGACAGAAAAGTTCTTTACTATTTGCATCAAAGATATGAAAAGGTACAATATCAGCAGGATCTAACGAAGTTAAATTACCCACTGGAACTGGATGAACGATTGAAAGAAAGAGTTTGTAATCGATCCCATTATCATCGAAAGAATCTAGGACGACAATTGAAGCTGAATCAGCATTAGCTCGAATTAAACCTTCATTGATCAGAGATGCAATAAGACGCGATGACGTAGCAAAACGAGCTCGTTCTAGGGCAGTACGATGAATTAATGACATATAAATAATAAAATAGTCCGACGAGTTAAGGTGCCAACTATTTATCTCACAATCAAAAAAGTCAAAATAAATGAAAATATAGCAACTCAATTTTTGATAAAATAATCTACACCAACAGACGAAGATCAAAGGTAAATGACGAATAAAAATGGATCTGCAAAAAGTTTTTGAGAAACATTTAAAAAAAAATATCTCACGAAAATAGAGTTTAGAGCTCGGGCGAGTACAAGTACAGCAACTACAAAAAAATGCTTTCATATTTATTGTTAAGTACTAAAATAGTAATTGGTACTTGTACTTGATGTATCAATACTAAAAATTTGGTCTTTGACACACTGTACGTTGGATAAAGTCTATAAGAGTATCGTTGTATCGACCCACAACAAAGCAGTGACATGAACAGCATTTGAATGCTAGTTTTTTTTGTGCCTTAATAAACTACTCTTAAATTTTCGATGTTTACTGTCACTATCCTCAAGAAGAAAAGCAAAAGAAGCGAGAAAAAACTCATATATATATATATGCAGCTGAATATGTTATAAAACAAATATACTCGAACTACAGAACTAAAGAAGAGAAATATATATGCACTTTAAGTATGTATGATTACTTTGTATTCCAATCAGCTGTGAACATATATGTGCTAAATTTCTTTTTTTTATTATTGTCTGCTCTGTTGATGATGATAATGAATAACGTCAGCTAACGGTTTGAAAAGTAAAAAGAGTTGAAATATAGGGATCACTCTATCTCTATAAATAGTAAACCAAGTTTAAGCGAAACTAAAAGTTTCTTCGGGTGCAAAAACTTTCGTCCAAGCTCTAATAGAGTTAATCTACAAAAGATTTGTTTAAAATTGACTGTACCCAGAAAAATAAACAACCAAAATTATTAAATAAGATAAGTTAACACGTACGAAAATAACAACGAACTGAATAATAAAAAGAAAATATGCATCTAAATACAATATACAATACACATTTCTTTCTACGGTTATTTATTCTATATAGAATGTATATCAGTAAA
>CAJNOI010000207.1:0-16834 GCA_905250115.1 Adineta steineri
TAACAGCGTTGATCAACTTTGCCAATCAATGTACGCAGTTACGTGGACAGGCCGACTTTAAACTGTATTTGATTCTCAATGCAAATATATCCAAAGGTGCCGTAAATTTATGGCTTCCTGCCTATATATAATAGATAAAAATGTATAGTAATAAATAGAAAATTCAAAGGGTATAATTAAAATGTTCATGGGATCTATTCAATGCACATGTCTTTAGATTTCTCATTAATATCATTATTTTTTGCCACTGTCGTCATCCTCAGGATATGCATATAGAATAAAGAAACATTTTCTTTGAATTTAATTAAATTGTCACAAAATCTCGTCAATCTTCTGTCAGAAGATATATCATATACATATCTCCCTCGAACTTTAGCCTTTCTTCTAATATTTATTTTGAATAAAAACTAATTACAATACAATATTTATTTCATATGTCAAATATTTTCCATCTTTCTAACAGAAAAGAAACAGAAAGTTAATATATTTATGTTTGATTTAATGTTCTTTCCGATATTTTACATCTAATTTTGATCAAAATTAGTTTCATTAAATTCCGAACAGCATCTCGATATAATTTTCCACCACATAATGTAAAAATATAAAATGTTGATCCACTACCAATATAAGCAAAAAGAACGCCTATATTAAAAATAAAATTTTCAATAGCATTTTGAAGAGGAGATTTATTATAATGTATTGTTAAAGTTGAATAAACTTTTAGAATTGCACTTGGTAATAAGAAAATCGAAAGAATAATAACTTGAGTAAGCAATGATACAAGCATATAACGATCGATTTTTTTTGTTCGATTTGGTTGATTAACTATTGGTGCAGTAGAAGTATTTTCTGGTCGAAGACGTTTTCGAGTATGACGAACATTTAAAATAGTCTTGATACCAAATACAAGCATGAAAAATATTGGAATGATATTAGTAGGAAATGCATAACTAAAATCAGTAATTAATCGGCATGTATCTGTTCTACCATAACATTTCGATGGTGCATTTATAACATTTGCTTCGTAACAATAAAATAATTCGACATTGAGAATTATTGAAAAAATAAATGCCATAATAATACCATGATAAGCATTTCTTAATGTACTAAATTGTCGTCGCTGAATATGAGTAGATGTTAATAACCATCGATCAATGGCAGCTAATACAATAATCCATAAAGCAATTGTTCTGACTGTCCATAGAAGAAAAAGTCGAGATTTACAAAGCCAACTGATTGTATTTGTAAGATCTGATATCCAACCAGATAACATTCGAGGTATTAAACCTGAAAGAATAGTTACAAGATTTGCCATTGATGAAACAAGAAATAATAAAGCACATGAATTTGATCGAAATGTTTTCTCTGCTAATACAAGAATATTTAAAATATTTCCAATAGTACCAAATGCAAAAATAATTATTGAAAAATAACGATTCAGTTGTGATGATGTATTATTAAGAATTGATACTAAAGTAGCATCCCAATCCATAGATGACATTATTTTTATTATAAAACTGTTCAACCTTCGCTTACAGTAAAAGAATTATAAGAAAGAGTTTTACTAATGAATTTTATATCAAATGATGTAAAGGCAGAATAAAAGGTTTTATTAGTGTTTACTATTAAAAAGAATGAATGAAGAAAAAGCTACCCATGTCGATATGACATGCCAGCAGCACATGTGTCGCTCTTTGCTGTAATAATGAAGATGTATTTTTAATTAGTATGCATATATTAATATTTAATGTTTATGACAGCATCTGTAATTCAATATCTTTATTTCGATAAAAATTCAATATTCTATGAAAAAAAATTTCTACTCCTTTTACCAAAAATATACAGACTTATAAAAAATAAAAATAGCAATAATTAAAAATAAAAATAATTGTAGAAAATGATAAAAAATAAAAACTGAGTGGTATAGAAATTTAAAAATATCGTCTGTGAATCTTACTAATAAATAAATTATGATGTATTATCAAGAAATAAAAATGAATCTGATTTTTAAGATAGCTGATTGATTATAAGCTTCAGACATGAAAAAACTTGAAATATTACGTTTTCGTAATAAAAGCAAAAAAAAACACAAAATTTTCACAAAAACAATTGCAAGAACTTTGCGTATGAAATGAATAAAAATTTTGTTTACAAACGAAGAAACCAGATTCAGTAAAATAAGAACAGCAATTCGCTTCACATAAATATCTACAAAAAATCAGTACGAAAAAAATCTATTATTTATGTGTACTTAATTGTTTTACTTAATTAAACAAGTAACGCTTGTCTGAAGACTCGCTTAGCTCTTTCTCGTGAAAATGTATCGTCTTCAGATCTACTGAAAAAATTGGTTTTCGATGTTTTTTTGACCTCTCCCCCCCACCACCCCTTCACGTTGGTCACCCAACAGACCTCAGATGCGAAATACCTCTAGAAATGTCTTTTCCGGAAAATTGGCCTTCGATGTTTTTTTGACCCTGCGGACACACAAGCAAACAATCTATGTTTACTGGACTCTTCTCTACGAGAAAGACAATATCTAAATTTTTGCTTAATAAACAATCAATTTATTTCGAAATAATCTATATTATCAAATCATCATGATGAATTGACTTTTCTCGCTTACGATCATATTTATATGAAGATAGACCAATTGCATATTTTCTAGATGCAAGATTG
Organism: Adineta steineri; assembly: GCA_905250115.1. Classification (NCBI taxonomy): domain Eukaryota; kingdom Metazoa; phylum Rotifera; class Eurotatoria; order Adinetida; family Adinetidae; genus Adineta; species Adineta steineri. Next base: position 2,680 of record CAJNOI010000207.1, read on the forward strand.
ACTGTTGATATTTATTTATTAAGATGTTAGAATACAATGACTCATCGAAATATTATTAAATATCTCGAACACAATAACAATTAAAAATATATGATTTCGTTATTCGAACGATAAATACCGTGAATGTCAAACTACTCTATTGTGCTAATAGGCAAAAAGTGTCGTACTAGATTATATTCAAAGATATTAAGACATTGATCTAATCGTTTATTTATAATTATAACATATTAAGATCATCATTATATCTAATATTATCGTTTTCACTTATTTGACACATCAGGAAACGTAGTATTTAAAAACATAAAATACGAAATTTATTCGTACTAACTCATACTTAGAATTTTTATCTCTAATAAAGCAGAACATGTATCAACTCGATGCTAGTCCCAGATACTATTATTTACAATCAATAAAAGTTATTTTTAGTTTCTTTCTATGGTAGTGATATTGGTCATTATATTCATATTGAACGGTTCGATGGTAAATAACAGTTTTATTCTTGAAATATATAAATGAATTACTACTGGAAAAAAAGAAATAATATTATGTCTTAATTTTTCCTTTTCATTATTTATAATCAAAAATGATGTCGCACATTTAAGAGAAGATTACAGTTATACTTAACTCTATAATTTATATTCACATCTATAAAAATAGATGAACTAGAAATTAAAAGGTAATAAAAACTTTATATATTTCAAATCTATCACAGTGAACTCTAAATTATTAATAGATACTTCATTCAAAATCGGTAAGGATAATATTTTGTCATACAATCGTTTACATTTGGTCATCTTTTCTTTATTCATTACAATGTAATTCACTTGTTTCCTTCAAGTATTGTTCCGTAAATATCACATTCACTTTCGTATAATAGACAAATATAGATATGCGATAGTAGTACATTTTATCTGATGATTATTACTCTTTTAGAAAATAAAAGTATGTTAGTCAGAATTATCATCATTCATATACTAGTCTACCTTTTGCCATCAAATATTATTTGCTAAAACTAAGACTATTTCTACTTAATAATACTTTCAGTTATAAAAAGAACATGCATTCATTTTCTTCCATTAACATTTTTAATTTATGAAAAAATAAAATATAGATTAAGTCATTTCAAAAGTAAAATAACAAATGATTAAATTATAAATTTTATAGAAATATTCTAAGAAGATTAATTTGACATGTGACATAAATAAAAGAAGTATACTTAACAAACATTTTTGAATTGTTATATTATCTATAAAAAATTTTTTTATCATACTTAATCATTTACAATTCTTTTTCAATAACTCTCGAGAAATATTTTATGTTGTTAAAAGAAAAAGAAACTCTTTTAATTATATGAGAAATATATAATAGTACAACACTCTTGTCGATGAGTATGTTTTTTTTTCTATCAAAAATTCTCCAAAATGATAAGTTACGTTGTTTTACATTCGAGTTGAATTTTTTTCTAAATTTAAGAAAATATTTCCATCTCGCTATTTTAGAATTTCCATCAACGATAATGGTATTTATTAAGTGAATTGAATCGTTATTAATAGAAGAATATGAACTCATTTTATAAATTCAATAGATTAAGTTTAGCTTCAATTAGAAAAAAAAACATATTTCTGATTATCAGAGCATTTGCTAATTAAGTAGCAAAAAAAATCCTGACATTCTTTTTCTCGCTTTCATCCATTAACACATTTCAACTATTAATTTCTGGTAATATCTATATATATAAAAGATTCTTAAGAGAAGATCTACCAATTTCATATACAAAGGTGATAGGTCCTCTCGTAGAAAAGTATTAACTTCATCCAAGCAAATAATGCGCACTTTTTCTTTAAAACTATATGAATATGAGCTAACATATATAAGATTACTAAAAAAACAACTCATTTTATATTAGACATGATTAAATTCTCTTTTTTTTTATATTAATAATATAAACTAATCATGTTTCGTATCTTGATAAGATACTTCGTCGGATATAAATATCAGGAGAGGAATAAATAAAATATTTTCTATTTCTTTTTAAGAATAATATCATTTAGATTGAATTGAATATATAATCATCTTTTCAATTATTAAAACAAAACAAAAAAGACGTTTCAATGGCTTCATCATTAGCTGATTCGCTTACTATTATTAGAAAAGAAATCGTTATTTATTTTGTTATTCCATGTTTTATTCTTGGTGTTATTGGTGGATGTCTTAATGTAATTATATTTCTTAATTTAAAAACATTTCGACAAAGTTCATGTTCATTTTATTTAATGATTATGTCATTATTTGATATTGGTCGATTCTTTGTAAATGTCTTACCTTATATTATGCGTTTTGGTTATGGAATAGATTGGGGATTAAGTTCATTATTCTTTTGTAAATTAAGATTTGGCATGTTTACAACATGTACATTAAGTTCAATGACATGTTTATGTTTAGCCGTTATGGATCAATATTTTGCTACATCTTTTCATATTCGATGGCAACAATGGTGTAATATTAAATTAGCGCATCGTCTTACAACAATATTTGTTTTTATTTGGATTTTACATGGAATTCCATATATTATACTTTATGATCATATTATTTCACCTTTAACAAATACTATTGTATGTCAATCGACAAATAATATTCTTAATCAATATACAACTTATGGTTATTATATTATTCTTACAAATTTATTACCATTTATAACAATTGTATTTGGATTAATGGCTTATTATAATGCACGACATTTAGCTTATCGAACAGTTCCTCTTGTTCGACGTGAATTAGATAAACAATTAACAGTAATGACTCTTGTTCAAGTTTTAATTAGTTTTTGTGTATTCATACCATTTTCCACACTCAATATAATTTCCATATTCAATACACAACAAAGTGATCCTGTATTTCAAGCTATACTTAGTTTAATAGGAACTATTACTACAAATTGTTTTATTTTAAGTTTTACGGTAAGAATATTTTTTTTTCGTAAAATATTCTCATCTTTCTGTTTTCTTTTCTTAATTATTTCAGACTCCATTTTATACATATAGTTGTGTTTCAAAACGATTTCGTCGTCAATTAAAACATGTTTTGTACGATGTACATATCAAACGATGCCAAAAAAATAAAATTGAACCTATTCAAATCAAAACGGATGGTACAACAAACAGTTGATTACAATTTTTTTTATTCGAATATTGAATGTTTTTAGCATGTATTATTTTCATGTTGCTTTTGTGCGTGACATTTTTATTGAAATAAATATTGAATAATGAAATTATTTAAACATAAATTTAAAATATCCTCTCGAAAGAATACATATTTATCTTTTTGTATTCATTAAAATAATTCCAGATTGGATTTTTTAGGAGTGAATGTTCTTTTTTTCTCCTAGTAATGTATACTCTAAGTTTTTTCCGATGTTGACATCAAATAAAATGCCAATATTACAATAACGTTAGTCCTATATTGATTCTTTTCTTGTAATAAAAAAAAGAGTCAACGAGCAAAACAAAATATATATTTTTGTTAACACGTTCGTTTGACACGTATTTATTCATGTTTTTTAAATGGATAACATGCATGTAAGGCAAATATTATTCTAAAACTAGTTATTAACTTTATATTTTTTTAACATTCCTTTCATATAATCAGTAAGCAGACAGATACAGGGGTGCTTTATAAAAAAAAATACTCTGATAAAAAAATTAAAATATCTTTGCCAGATGCCGATCACATGAGATGAGATTTTCATCCATAATAGAGATTTTCTTAATATTTTTCATAAGAGATACATCAATATCAATAAGGATTTTTCATTTTTCAGAGACTCAAAAAATAAAAAATTCTTATTGATGTTGATCTTATTGCATAAAAAGAGTGATTTATTGATGTATCTCTTATTAAAAAGATTAAGGAAGTCTCTATTACTGATGAAAATTTCAGCTCATTTGGTCGATATCTGGCCTAGACATTTAAATTTTTTTATCAGAATAATATTTAAGAGTCAGTTTGTATGTATACGTGTTATAGTTACATCTCTAAAAAATCTATTTTTTTTGCAGTAATAAATATATTAAACTTTGTGCGCATGACAATATAGAATATAAATGTCATAATTGTTTTCCATTCTACTGAGTCTAATCTATCTGTGATATTTTAATATAATCAATTTTTTAGATTGAAGGATTCTAATTCCTATTAAAATAATTGTGACTATATTACTATGTTACCCGTCAATGATGCGCAATACATATCACCTAACAAAGATAATCAAACAGGACAACCAACAGATAATGTAGTGACACATGAACCACCGCCTACTTATACTCAATTCAATAGTCACCCTGTACCAGTTCTCAGTCAAAATGGGCAGATACCATCATTACCATATGGGTATGTTGTCATGGCTGGTGCACAACAGTTTATAGTAAACCAAGTGAATGTATCTGACTATCTTAAATGTTCAATTTTGAATTCATTATGCTGTTTATGGCCAGTTGGTATAATTGCAATAGTTATGTCGGTCATAACAAAAAAAAAGAAGGCTAGTGGTGACCTTGAAGGTGCTCGAAAGTTTTCAATATTGGCTGTAGTATTCAATATACTCAGTACTGTAGGCGGTATTATTCTCTTCGCTGTTCTTAGTATACGCTACAAGGGACACATGAAGTTCCCATTTTAGTGTTATTTCATTGATGCTATGTATCCTATTCTAACAATCCTTCTCTTTCTAATCCTACTTATGCATAAAAATTTTCCTTTCATTTTCAAATATCAGTATTTGAAGAAAATATCCAACACGATCATAATAAAGAAATAAATAAACAGTTCAAATTACAAATTGAATAGTTTTTTGTAAAAGTATATAGTTACATTTCTCAAAAAAAATATTTTTTTTTGTAGTAATAAAATATACTAAACTTTATGCGCATGACAATATAGAATATAAATGTCATAATTGTTTTCCATTCTACTGAGTCTAATCTATCTGTGATATTTTAATATAATCAATTTTTAGATTGAAGGATTCTAATTCCTATTAAACTAATTGTAACTATATTACTATGTTACCCGTCAATGATGCACAATACATATCACCTAACAAAGACAATCAAACAGGACAACCAACAGATAATGTAGTGACACATGAACCACCGCCTACTTATACTCAATTCAATAGTCATCCTGTACCAGTTCTCAGTCAAAATGGGCAGATACCATCATTACCATATGGGTATGTTGTCATGGCTGGTGCACAACAGATTATAGTAAATCAAGTGAATGTGTCTGACTACCTTATATGGTCAATTTTGAATTCATTATTCTGTTTATGGCCAGTTGGCATACTTGCAACAGTTATGTCGGTTATAACAAAAAAAAAGAAGGCTAATTGTGATCTTGAAGGTGCTCGAAAGTTTTCAATATTGGCTGGAGTATTCAATATACTCAGTACTCTGGGCGGTATTATTCTTTTCATTCTTATTAGTCTACATTTCAGTGGACAGATTCACCTCTCGTAATAGTGTTGTTTTATTTATGCTATGTATCCTATTCTAACAATCCTTCTCTTTCTAATCCTACTTATCGATAATAATTTTCCTTTCATTTTTAAATATCACTATTTGAAGAAAATATTCAATACGATTATAATAAAGAAATAAATAAACAGTTCAAATCAAAAATTGAACAGTTTTTCTTGTAAAACTATACATCACATTTAAAAATATCAAGTCATAAGAATGAAATGTAAAAATATTCCAATATTTAACAATTTACAAAAGCTTTTATCTTTATAAATACTAGTCAGATGCACGATATTTCTCAAAGAACTACATTCCATATTTCCCTATATATTGAAGACATGTGATGCAGATTATATTGAAACTAGAAGAATTTTGTTTTGAATATAATTTAATTATCGAAAAAGAGTACATGTATAAGATATAATTGAATAATTATTGACAATTTTTAAATTCCCACGATCAGTATAGTGACTAAGTGTATATCTTTCAATTATTGTTATTTGCATTAAAATATTTGCTTCCGACTATTATTTAGATCATCTTCAAACTGTTCTTACTTGATTATTGTTGTAATCATATCAATAGTGTTTTCTATATTTTCTTGAAGCCATTGTCTACTAACATGAGTAACTAAAAAAAACACATCGAGACGTTCTTCTCTCCAAAGTGATATGATCGCATCAAAATCAATGATTTACGGTTTTATCGTTTAAATCTTGAAAGTGTAGGTCTGGATGTAGTCAGAAGAGTACTTATCATCACCCACACCCTCTCAATGAAAAAAGTTTGAAAACAAATCATCTCAATCAAAAATAAAGAATTATAAACGTCATAATTGTTACTAATTTCAATACTCAATACAGAATTCCATCATTATCATATTTCATTTTCGGGTAATTTTCAACTTGAACTAACGACTAATAAAAACATTCGTAGATATAAAAAGAAATAAAATAAGAGGAGTCGAATTTTTTCGTGTACTGCAGCCACTCTGTTTTCTTTCTTCCTTCCTTCCCATATGACGCTATTTATTTACACGTGCATTTTATATTATACCATGGGCGATAATAAATAGAAACCATCTTTTATTTTGCACGTTACCGAAATGAATACAGATATTTCTTCTTGTAGTAAATGTAGGTATAGATGTGAGTATGAGTATTATATCCATCACATACTCATACTTACATTCGCATCCATACGCTCGAGGGCATACGAATATTCCATTAAATAAAAATGCAAAGTTATAAGTTGAAAAACTTAAACAAAAGTGAAATCAAATAAAATTTTCAAAAATCATTTCAGCTGTTGAAATGATTCTTAATTCGAATAATATTAAAAAGTCTTCCTCACTTAGAAAAATAATCATTTAATCAATGGGAAGGACATTTTATTCATGATATACATTCTCATTTAAAAAATAATTTTAATTTAAAAATTTAATAAAACAAGAATTTTTATCATTATGGGATAATGATGCTGAAATTGATTCATTCAATATTTATTTTCAAGTCATGGTGCAGTTTTAAAATCAATTTTATATCATTTTGGTTATCAACAAGATTTTCGATGGAAAATATCAAATTGTGCTTATATGAACCTAAATATTCATGCTCATGAATAAATTTTTATTGAGAATTAAGTGGAATTAAACTGATGAAAGAACCCTAAAGTTTAGTATTATGTGTTGATAAAAGTAAATGCAAAATAAAGTTTAAGTTTTATATTTGTTATTAAATGTTTTATTATTGATTCTATTTGCGTCTTGTAATTTTGACACACATAAAGATATAAAGACCAACAAAAGCAACGCACAGAAGGAATGCAATAATACCAAAAGAAAGTTGTGCGGCTGCTAATCCAGCTGCACTTCGTATATTCGTAGAAGCACTATAAAAGCCACGATTTACTGATGATTCACTAACTCTTGCAGCATTTATTCCAAAATCAATAATCGTAAAAGCAGTAGCAGCGATAGTTACACAAAGTGCAATAAAAGCCCATAAACGAATTGATTTCATACAAACTAAACTGTATACAAAGAAAATTCTATTTTATTCAAATGAATCATTAAACATTATTTACTAAGAATAGCAATAAAAACACCAGCAGCCATAATAAATATTCCAGCCCAAATTCCAACACCAGATGCATAAACACCAGCAATACCTAAGCCAAGTTCGCCAATAAGAGCTAAAAAAATAAACAACAGAGTTGATATCTATTAATGATTGATTACTAATACATGAATATTTTAAAAATTTTCGAGGGGTGTTATAATAATGCATATATCTTCTGAGAATGAAGGAATTTGGACATTACCTATACGCTAATGAGAGATGATGACTAAAGAAATAAATGTCTTAGAGATGCCTAAAGTTTGTCTTAGCTGCAAGATTCATTTCATCTGTGACCAGAGTTAGTTCAAATAATAGGTAACGAGAATCAGATAAGCTATTTGAGACGTAGTGAAATTCAGCTATGAAGTTAGTTTTTCTGATAAATATAAATAGTGATATAAAACATACCTAAAGATGCAATTTCAAAAACAAAAAGAAGAAATCCACATAAGATGATCAAGATACCAATTATTGTAGAAACAACAGATGGCCAAAGTTCTTTCCATTGATATTCAATTGGTAATCTTCCTCCTCCTCCATAACCAATTGGACGACGACCACGAAATCGTGGACGATGTGCAAGCATTTCAGTTTTTTTTCTGTCTTGCAAATGACTTGTAAAAAGAAATATTATCAAAATATATATTATATAGGTAAATGACATTATAATATTAAAGCTGGCCATTTTTGTTTTCGTTTTTATCTATCATACAATGCGCCAAGATTTTTATCAAATAATGGTCTTCAATATCAATAGTTTTTGATATACAAAACATATATTATGTATTTCTAATTACTCTTAATATCACCAACGTCCTTGACTTACTAACACTTTTGTCATTATATCACTTCCGTTTCATCTATTTATTGCTGTCTCAGGTAAATTTCTCTAGACACACGCCTGTGGTTAAAAAAAAAGTTTTGTACCAAACTAATTACTTCCCGTTAGTGGAGGGCCCGCAGCGTAAACACAGGTATGGCAATTAGTTCTAATGCCTTACTATGATAAAAACAAGGTGTTTTAAGCATTATGAAAATACTACGTACCACTACGTATACTCATACTACAAGCGAAGCCGTTTTTTTAGGGTGGGTGTGGGCCTGGATAGGGGTGTCACTTTAACTTTAACTTTATTAGTTAAAGTGCTTAAAGTTTAAAGTTAGAACTTTAACTTTAACTGTTAAAGCAAAGTTAAAGTGACACCCCTAGGCCTGGATGTAGTCAAAAGACTACTTATCGTTACCCACACTCAGCACATCCACCCACACCCACCCATAAGAGAGAATATATCTGTAAAATTAATATTAGAATAAAACTTTTTATTGAATGAATGTGAATGTGATGGAGTTAGTTTTTATAAAGTTTAGTAGAACTATTAAATTTAATCTATTTTTTGCTTTTGTGTTCGTTTGCAACATCTTTTAAATAAATACACTACGATCAACATCGGTAGAATGATATAGATAATCATTAAATCAATCATATATCGTTGATAGAATTGTAGAGTACTTCGAAATGGTGCATATCGACTTAAATCACCCTTCAAACTGACAAACAATTCAATTTCTTTCACTGCTTGTGTTACTCCACCAGCATGTTTCATTTCAAGTGACATAATTCGAACAATTTCTTCATATGTTACATTTCTCCACATCGTCTTCAGTTTAGTTGTTACATCTGTAGTTGTAAATGTGTATTCATGATATGCAACTGGATTTTGAAAAGATCTTAATATTGATGGTCGTTGAAATAAAGATTCTCCAGCACCAGAATGTTCGATTGCAATAGCGTTTGCAAATTGATCTAGACACAATGGTAAACACAAAATAGGTTTTTGATAAAATAATGCTTCAACGATAGAACCCATTCCACAATGACTAATAAAAAGATGAACAGAATTTTGTTGTAGAATCCATTTTTGTTGAATAAATTGATTCTCAATTCGAACTCTTTGTTTATCCATTAAGATATTACGATAGTTTTCATTGGTGATTTTAGTAAGCACAGTTTCATAATATTCAGCGTTTGTATTACGAAAAGCCAATAGAATTGAACTACAATCTGTTTGAAGAAGAAACTCTGCAAGACCATAAATTAAACTTTTCATTCGATCTAAATTAACTGTTGAAACGCTACCAAATGCTACATAGATAATAGATTTTTCAGGTTTTGATTCGATCCATTTAGTCAGGTCATTGTCTGCATTCTTAATCGAAGATTCATCGATAAATGCACCAAGATATTTCGAAGAATGGGATAAATCTGATGGTAGATAGAGTGTCGGAGGAATACTATACAATGTTAAGCATTTCGATTTTGTTAACAAGATATTTTTCCATGTAAAAGTGTCGTAAAATGGTCCGGGAACTTGTGGTAACGATTGTATTAACGTTGACAATAAGCTGATTAATTTTGTAAAGACCGACGCGATCATACGTATAGTAAAGGCAATATTGTATATACGATATTTAAATGTCGATAATTGCTCTCCTGACAATAAAGAGTAACTATATGGTAGATTAACATCAAACATATTTGGATCTTTTTCTGCTAGTTGCATTACACATGGGATGTTTGCATCGTTGCAAAGTGCATGCATGCCTACGGTTAATGTAGTACCAACAATAACATCATATTGCTCTTCCATTACTAGATGTACTGTCTTGTTCATTAATCCACTTATACTATCACTTACTTCTGTTATCACATAAGCAAAATTATCAAAAGATGAATGATTTATTGCATAGTTAACAAACTCTTGCATCTTTTTCGTATGCATATCTAATGTATCCATTGAATTATTCAAATAAATAAGACGAAGTGATGATATATTTGGATGTGATTCTACATTGATATAAGGTTGAGCTTGAGCTTCAGTCACAAATGTTACATTATGATTGTGCATTCCTTTTGCTAATTCAAACAGTGGAATTACATGACCAGCTGCACCAATACTAACTATTAATACATTCAAACTAAACGTTCCAGAAAGGAATGTTAGAATAAAAAGCAATGTTGTAATAACAACCATTATCAGATGTAAAAAAACAAGAATACAACATTCAAGTAAAAATATATGGCTTATTCTTATCAATGGTTTCACCTTTGGACCATAATCAAACCAAACCAGTGATGGGTCGAAATATATTCGAATATAAAGAAATGCTGGATACTATATATGCGTAAGAAGGAAAGAAAGAAAATTTTCGTTTTGTTATTATCGTTTGTTCTTTTCTATGTTTGCAAGCATATTCGAATATCGCAAAAGTATGTCGCCTTTCTGTTGCTAGAAAAAAGTTCTCTTTCTCTTAGCGAAGGACGCCATAATCCAATATAAATAAGAATTTTTATATATTATTTTAATCATAGAGTAATCAAGAAAATAAACTATCACAGTGACAGCTACAAACTTGTGTTACCGCTGGCCATCCATATTTTACCTCGCTTAAAATAATAGTAACTGTTCAAGAACTTCATTCAATTCAATTGTGATGATAACTAGATCGAAACTAACATTAATTCTATGGTTTTCATATTAAAAAAGGTATTGTTTTTTATTTGCTTCTTTTCAGCTGGGTATTCAGTATTATCTTTCGAAAATAACACAACAGTATTACCTTCTTCAATTACCAACACTCCTAGACGAACAGTCAAAGCGAAGGGCATTGTAGTATAGAGATATTTCAAATTCGTAGATAAATCTTTTGACGCTGAATGTATTTTATGTTTATATATTGTTCCTCGTACATCAACATCAACTTCAAATCTTTTGCATCATATTCAAACTGGTTCAGTAGAATAAATTTATATATTTTAATGTGTTTTTTTCATCTCATTTCTTTATTCGTTAATGTTTGAGAATATATTAAGAAATATTAATCTGCGTATGAAGAACATCTATACAAATTAATAGCAAAGACTAAAAATATTATTTATTATACTAAAAATGAAAGATTATTCATACTTTTATTTAAAAGCCTATGAAATTCATTCCTTCAATATTATGCACTGATTGCGCTAATGAATAGTTTAATGTTTTAGGAAACATCAGTGCACGAATAACAGCAGTAAAGGATAAACTACCATATCAAAGTATTGAAAGATGATTTCATAAACATAGGACGATGTGAATGTCGGTATGAGCGTTCATTTAACTTCTGCTATACATTCATGTATATTCACACCCACACCCATTTACGACTTTGTCAGCTGTTCAATCGTCTGATAACTGATAGATTTTACTTAGAAAATATAAATGCGAATATGGATGCGACTTGAATCTTTATCTCATAATCACATCTACATTGTGCTTTATATTTATAAGTTATTCTCTTATTCCTACGTCGCCTTTTCTGTTTCTTTCATTCTTTTTTTTTAATTTTCTTTTTCTTTTAAAAAGTGTCTTTCACTCCTTTTCTAAATTCATTTTTTCTTATCATTTATTGTGCTTCGAAATGTAATGAAAAGTCTTGAAGAGTATTTTATATTCAAAACAAATAACACGAAACATATTAGTAAAATTAACTCAAACACTCATTTATATTTAAACGAACAATAATTAAACATTTGTTTTCGAATACAATCGATTGTGGAAAAGCAAAAGTTGAAAATAGCTGACAGCATTTGTCATCTTTTTTTAAAAGATACGTAGATACGTTTTGAATACAAATAAAATTTCACTTCCATTCATAATGAATGCTAATAAATATAAGAGCAACATAAAACAGGATTGAAAATGAAAGAGAAATGATGTTGCAGGTGTCTGTTTAATGTATAGAGGATGAGAAGAAAATTCCATGAAATACAACAGCTACAAACTTTAACAAAAGTGGTTTGCCTGATTTTGATGAATAAACAAAGTCACTTTCATATAATAATAAAATAAAATAGACAGTTTATTTTCAACCTTAAATTTATCTAGTTTTTGCATTTAGATATATATATATCAAAATGATCAAACTAGAATCAATTATCACAAAAGATATACACACTTATGTGCTGTTTTTATGGATTGTGTAGACATAACTTCTTCTATTGTTGTATCAGAATCATATGAAAATAGAACTGGTGTTTAAATTGTTGTTATTGTTATTGTTGTCATTACCTACGTTTATTACATGTAAAATAAATTTGAAAAGTCTTTTTTTTACTTTCTCTGATATTCTAAATATGATGAAGTAATTTCTTGACTGTCAAATTTTTTTCTTCTCTTTCATTTTAAAAAGAGCCCAACTATTTATTTTCTTGTCGACTACAAATATCAACGATGAAAACCATCTCAATTATACAAATTGTTATAGGAAACTAAAAGAATAGCATTCTTTTTACTCTTCAGGGAATGTATTTTTTTTGCCGTTGTCACATCTCTTGACTTGATAAAGTATAGTGTAGTTATGAATGAGCTTTTTCTTTTTGAAAATATTCCATTTTAAACGTATGCCGTTTCTTTTTCTGCTGATTAAATATTAAACTACAGAATGTTGAAGAGAAAAATATAGTGATAGAAGCTATTCCGACAGTTGTCAGAATATTTTAGAGAGTAAAACAACAAAAAAATATGAGGTGGGCAATTGTTATTCTATTGTTGTTTTCTGTTGGTAATTGTGTTAGAGTTGGTAAAATACAGAATTATATGATGATTGGTATTATGAATAATTCTTTATTTGATCTAACAGAAGAGCAATGTATATGTGAAATGGTAAAATTGAATGGATTTGTTTCTGCTTTAAATTATTTTGCGACAAATGAAACTTGTCAATTATTTAGTTTTAATAGTAGTTCGATTTTAATAGCATTTAATTTAAACTCTTCATTTCTATTTATTAATCAATCAGCAATATCCATAACAGCGATTTCAACAAACAGTAAGTTTTATTCTAGATCCTAGTAGTTGACTATTACATTTTTAAGCACTATGGGCGCCGACTGAATTACTCCGTCTTACTCTATTGTGTTTGCTAGTACCTGTCTTTTATTTTTAAATTTAGTATATATAGCGAGAAAGACTAGAATGCGCTGCTTTTTTTGTATATTTACATTGAACATTAAAGAATCTAGGCGAAGAGTAACTGCAATATTGACCCAAACACTCACACTTACCCTGAATAACGATGCAATATTTATAGGTAGTTCCGATATGAAAATCTGTTTTGGCCACTGTATATTAAAGCTAATGGTGGATAGAATGTGAAGAAGTTTTTTATTTATTGTATATTTAGATACGTCGACGTCAGCGCCTAATTCAATGTAAGATGCAATAATGTTTAGATGAGTATTAATGAGTTTCTTTTTTAAATTTAGCTCAAGCAGTTCGCAACTGTCAACGGTGACCTCCTCGACGTCGTCAACTTCAATCTCCTCAACAACATCAAGCTCGACTTCATCAACCTCAACCACCTCAAGTTCGACCTCGTCACCTTCAACCACCACAACATCGTCCACCTCTACCTCCTCGACGTCGTCAACTTCAATCTCCTCAACGACCTCAAGCTCAATCACGTCAACAACATCAAGCTCGA
>CAJNOI010000207.1:16844-39612 GCA_905250115.1 Adineta steineri
CGTCCACCTCTACCTCATCGACATCATCAAGCTCAACCTCCTCAACGTCATCAAGCTCAACCTCCTCGACATCAACGAGCTCAACTTCTACAACATCTACGACGACAACAACAACTACCACCAGTAAGAAATAGAGAGAGAGATTAATGTTCTTTTATTTACCTCAACTTTTCTGTGTCTTCATCATTAGCCGTCGGCTGCTCAGTTTCAGGTGCAATAACTCATGCTCCAGGTGGTCAGGGTGGCGAATCTGTTCTCTACACATTTGATAATACAACAAATGATTATTACGGTAATTATAATGCCGTTCCAGTCAACAATCCAAAATATGTTTCTCCGGGATACAACGGAAGAGGATATGCTATACGACTCCTTTCAAATAAATCACAGTATCTGACAATTGCTAATTATATGGATTTCTATAACACAAGTTTGACTGTTGAAGCATGGATCTATCCTTTGGCAGTCTTTATAAGTACAACATCATATGTTGATATGATTATCTATGCTCAAACACATAGTTCAGAACTATATCAGTATATGTGGATGATGTTAAGAAATGGAAGAAACTACGGTGCTTTTTATGCCGATGATACTTGGGGTGGTACTACGTTTCAAGTGAATCAATGGCAACATATAGCATTCACATATGATTATGCAACGACAACACAAGTTGTTTATATCAATGGAGTTGTAGGTAATGAATAACTGCCTCAGTAAAGGTCGAAAAATATTTGTATCATAGGCAGCCATAGTTAAAGCTGAGAATTATTATAATTGTCATTCAGCTCTGTATACAATCTGTCATTATCCAATACAGCCCATTCCACCTTGACTTAGAGATATGTTCTCTGTATCTCATTTAGCTCCTACAGTCAGTAAAGCCCTTGACTTGACTTATAAGTTATGAATATGCCACAAAATTATCTGTTTGACTTTCTTCATACTTAAATGTCAATTATTTTTGAGATTGTCTTAGGTACTAGAATTATCATTTTTATTTCAACTCGAGTTACACAATTCATGAAAATGGTAGACTGAAACGCTTTGAAACCATATGGTTGGTAAAAACGAGATTTCTGAAATATTTCAACAATAGATATGAATATTGATTATTCCATTTAAGAATATATCACATGTACTTTTTTCATTTTACTAGATGGTACAAATACACTAGCACCACCATGTTTAATCACATCTGGAATACAGACAATTGGCTCATATCCATCGGGTAATAGTGGTGGCTTTTTCAATGGCTATATTGATCAATTGGAAATTCTTTTCAACAGAGCAAAAACATCAGCTGAAATTTTAGATGATGCAACATTAGTTGGATACTATTCAATGGATTGTCTAAGTTATCCAGCTTCGGATAGTGGGCCTAATCAAATTACGGGTGTAGCAGTTGGATTGACGAGTGGTGATGGTGGACGTGTTGGACAATCTTATTTATTTAATACGACTTCAAGTTATTTTCAGATAACAGGATTAGTTTTATTAGGACAACCATACAGTCCATTTTCATTTGCAATGTGGGTAAGACCTATACTCTCCGTTACCAGTGGTGGTATAATTCTACATGTCTCTAGCAATGCCAACGGCACTGGTTGGTGTATTCCGTTCATTGGTTTAAGTTCACAAGGACAGTTACTCGCACTTGGATATAATGGAAATAGTACAGTTCAGGTTACCGGACCTGTTCTTGTAGTTGGTCAATGGGTTCATATCGTTGAAACTTATAGTCCACTTAATGGAATACGTTTATATATTAATGGAATTTTGTATGGACAAAATGATGCGTTTGTCTATGCAGCATTTGGTGCACCAATGACCGCCACTCTTGGACAGCCATTGAAAGGAACTGGCTGTGTTCATGGTGGAGTTCAAATTGGTAATTATCGAGGAGAAATCGATGAATTTTATATTTATAGTAGAGAATTATCGCCGATGGATATAACAACTTTGGCGAATCCATAGAATGTGGTTCGTTTATTATAACTGTACCGAACGTAAAAGACATTATTATGCATATATTTAACTTTAAACATTGACTATTTTTCAAAATAGAAGACAATATATCATGCTCATTTACTCGTTCTATTGATTCATATACATATGATCGGAATTCTTGAGTCATCTGTATATGATCAAGCTTTCTTGCTTGCATGCTCGCTTCTTGATCCTCCCAATATATTTGCTTTGATGTGTGTATGTTTCATCATTTCGTCTTGCCTTTATTGTTCATTCACATTCGCTTTTAATAAATAAATAATCTTCACATAAAAATAAAATGGAACCAAGCATAAGGATGTGAGTGTGGTTTGGTATATATTTGAAGAATTTGGGATATATCGTCCGTCTCTCCTCGACAGAAAATTATTCAATAAATGTTTATACGCTATGAAATGACTACATATCTGATATTCTTGAATATCAGAGTAATCTTACGTATGATTATTTTCACTCGTCATACACATCGTCGAAATTCTAATGCAATCTATATTTTGAGTAGCATATTATATGATTTGATTAGTTTAAATATTGATGTTATCCCGAACATTTACTCATTAGGGTGGGTGTGGGCCTTGCTCTTAACTAACACTCACACCCTTAAGATGCATTAATAATAAAATTAAAATAAATTCAGAAAAAATATATTATCACAAGAGGAAGGAAGTAATATTTATGTTTAGATGCTGGAATGAATATTATTAAAAATTAATTATACAACCAAGATAATAAGAGAACATGTATTCGATTCAATTCTTATCACGAATGTTTTTTATAGATTCATTAGACATATAAAGTGCAAGTTTTTTTAAAAATACATCATTAGGTACCTGTTATTATAATATGACATTGCTTTTTATATGATTATAACTAATTCAAGGCATTCACGCAGAAATTTTTTCTATTTTCCACGTATTTGCTACAGATTAGATATAACTATCTAACAATAGTATTCAGTAGAACCAACAATAAAAGAAAAATAGTTTCTAAGATGTAACTTTTATTGCAATATATTACTGGACATAACAACAATAACAAATATTTATTTCCCACAATCAACTCTTGTGCACACGATAATAAAGATCATCACTTCGATATTCATTTCATGAAAACAACATCAATAGAGTCTCTGCTTGTTTTTATTCTTGTAAGTTGAATATCACCGATTATTTCAGTATTTGGTACAATTTGATTATTACCTCGTTTGTTCATCCATTGTTGGCATTGCTTTATACAAACATTTGAAATTACGAAAATGAGTTGTTGTCGAAATCGTTGTGAAACACAAGAATAGATATAGAAAGAACCCTATATTATTTCAAAAATAAACATGATTTCTATTTTTTTTACAAATAAAAATACTTACAGCAAAACTTGAATAAAGAATTAAAACTAAGATAGTATAGATAAGATTATTACGTGCTATTTGTACTGGATCATCAGTAGTTTGATTAAGTGAATAAATAAAATAAATAATAGAAGGTAATGTAGTGATTGTAACAAATACAACATGAACAAGTGTCATTGTTGTCAATTGTCGATCTCGACTCAAACGTACAATATTTATTTGTCGACTAATTAATGTACGCGCATTATAGAAAGCTAATAGAGAAAATGTAATCATTGTAGTTAGAGGTAGAACTCCATAAAGTATTGGAAAATGAAAACGAGTTACATACATTGCAAAATTTGAATTAATGATCATACATATGCCTAAAGGTGCATCGTAATAAATGAGAAAACAAATACAATATAGACCCCAAAAAATTCCAGTATTAAATATACAACGTTGAGCAAATCGTAAATTACTGAAACGTCTATAGTGACTCATGGATAAGAATTGATCAATTGTTGCTAAACATACATATGTCATTGATACCAAAAGACACCATACAGCCATATATACTTGTATTTTACAAACCCATGATGTTCTTTTAATATCAGTGGAAAAACCTTCACTTAGAATACGTACAAACAATGCTATTACCAATTGAATGATATTAACCACTGAAACAGCAGTTAGATAAAATGCACAAGTTGTTTCTCGAAATGTTTTGAGTGTTGTAAAAATTATAATATTAAATATTCCACCAATAACACCTAAGATCATGATTGACAAACCAAAATAGATATTAACTTGTTTTGTTGCAAAAATCAATATATCTTGAGTTGACATTATTTTGACTAATTGTGAAATAAAATTTTATTTTTTTAAATATTAACTGATATAGATCTGAAACAATAAAAAAAATTATTTTATATGAATGTACGTTAAGTTAAGTAGATATAAACGCTTTGCCACTCTCTCATGATTTACCATTAATGAGTTTATGCGTATAAGATAATTGACTTTATGATTAAAAAATAAAAAAGAGATTGCGAACATAGAATTATAAACTCTCTTATATTTTACATTGCCATCTAATTTCATTTTCTTCTTTTCTATTATCATAATTCTTTATCAACTACTGAGAATCATTAATTAGCTCAAAGAAAAAACATGCAATAAATAAATTAATTAGTAGAACATAGATTATTATAGACAATAGACTCATTGCCTGTTATTAAAGTACTTTTTACAACAAACGTGCTAATTTTTGTAATGTCAAAAAAACGTCCATTATTGTGCGTAGATATGTTCGTGCTTGAATATATGTAAATATTCATAAATAACATCCAGACCCACTCTTAGGATGATTAATGTATATAAAGTATGATAACAATTTTTATGCAAGTTCCAGATCTGTACGGAATGCTTCTGCATTTTCTGGATTAATTTGATTATTATTTAAGTGAAACAAGTATTTCAATCGCTGCCAACATTTCTTAACCAAAAGAAATCTCACTTGACGACGAAAACGTGATGATAATATTAGAAAAATATAGAAACTTGCCTATGAAAAATAAATATATTACAAATGTGAATTAAATTTTAAAAAAAATGATTTTACCGAAAAATGTATATTGATTAAAGAGAGAAAGACTGATTGAATTAATCGTGCAATCGCATATTGCATAGACTGATTTTGTGAAACGGGAAACTTAGTAATATAAATACGATATATAGTAAATGGTGACATGAAACAAGCGGCGATGACAGCACGTATAAGAACCATTGCTGTCAATTGTTGATCTAATCGACGACGAGCAATTGGTATTTGTCGACGAACTATACGGCGAACATTGTGAAAAGCTAATAAACTAAATAATGATGTAATTATAATAGGTAAAAGACCACCTAAAACTGGATAGAAAAAGGATGATATATACTGTTGCCATATTGGATTTGATATAACACATCCAAGTGATCCTTGAATATCGTAAAAACAACCAGAAAGAATACCATGAGCTATCCAAATACAAATCGATATAAAGGTAATATATCGAGCTAATTTTATTGTACACATTTGTCTCAAACGGAATTGATGATTTGTTGAAAAGAATTGATCAATAGCAATAAGACATAGTGTATAATAAGAAGTGAGAACAAGTATCTGTGATAACATGTATCTAAATTTGCACCAGCCGAGAGATCGTTGTGTTGCATCATCACCATATGTTAATGTTAAAATTGTTACACTAATAGTTTGAAATTGATAAATAAAGTTGTTAATCGATTCAACGGTTAAATAGAAAGCAGTTCGGTTATCTCGAAAGAGTCTTAGTTGAGTAAAAACAAGAATATTGAGAATATTACCAATAAATCCGAAAGTAAATAGAATACAACCACTATAGAGTGAATATTGTTTGGCGAGCTTAAGAATATCTGTAGACATTGATAATGACAAGGAAAAAATAATTAATGCGACGTGAAGCAAAGTATTTATATAGTTCTTCGCTAGTTTTCTTTCTTTATTTTTTCCTTTTTTCATGCCTTCTCGACGTATGCATTCAAAGTGGTAATTTTGTACCGCGCTGATCTCAACAATGGAACATCGGAAAATATTCGTGGGTGTGGGTCTTGCTCTTATCTCACATCCACACTCAAGATGGTGGTACGAAACATAGTTCATTCGAACAAAATACTATTGATTACAGTTCTGTTGTGATCATTTATACAAACGCTGGTTCATATTTCTATTTAAAACATTCACAGAGAGAATACTATCAAAATATATAATCAATATGAATCCAAATGCTATGCCACCAGTACCTAAAACCCTAAAGAAATAGATAAAAATGGTTTTTATAGAATATATACCTGCATTTTTCGAAAAACAAATGAAACATTCAACTATTTTCCTAATAAACGAGTGTGTATTAAAGATATTAAGAAGTATAAAAATGGAATAAGAACGATATGTTTTGTTAATAAAAATCTGATTCATTACCTGTTTAATATGAAGTCATTGACAGTAAACGGCATCTATGAAAACTCAGTCTATATTGGTTAGACGATACTCACCATTAGATTTTTTATTCCGTTCTGTTGAAAAAAAATTGATTCTAAGTATTTTTTATTATTTTGTGCACCAGAGGGTCTTTCTTCAATAAAAAAATTTGATTCATTCATTATAATGTCTTCGAATATCAACAGTGTGAGTTTCTTTTTATTTTGTACATTAAAAAATAAAAATCTATACTAGTTGACAATGAAGAATGATTATTACTATCATTTTTAGTAACAATACGTATCTTGTTAGATAAGTAAACAAGAACAAAAAAACAAATTATTGTCCTTACAATACTTTCTTTATGATACATTACTAGTAGAGTAAAAAGAACACTTTTTAGTTCTATTAATATACGATGCACTTGTTTTTCAGTGATACTTATAGAAATTGTTTATTAATAACGAGTAAAAAATTTATTTTATATTAGAGCAGTATAAGAAATATGTGAGGTATGTTTATATCCTGAATAATATTATTTTGCATTAATAAACATCATTCAGGAGGATATTCTTCTAGTAACAAGAACAAACAAATGTGTAACGTGTTTCTTTTATGTTTTAACGCATGTTTTTTTATTTTGAATGACATGTTAGAGTAAATTCATAAAGAGGAAAGACAAAAATAATAAAATAAATTGATAGTTAGAATAAAAATAAATAGGCCGGTATTGCATGAATTTCCTTCTTCGCCTTAAACACTCAAATTGCGTTAATTTTTAATGATGAAATTATTTTGAAAAAAAAATCTATTAATTTCCTTGAGTGCTTACAGAGGTTTAATACTATTCAATATACTATTAAAAAAATTTACGAAGGAATCTAGAAGGCATCAACTTCAAAAATAAAAAAGAAATCCATTGTAGAATTTGTTCGTATCAAAATTTGATGTATTCTATTTTTAACTCTTCTTCTAAATTTTGTTTTGTTCGGTATGATTTTTGAAATAATTCTCTTGGAAACATGGAATGGTTTAATTCTAGTCTTTGGCTTCTATTAAGACGACGTTTTCTTCATAATCCCATGTATCTGTAGTTTGTCATATATTCATTAGTGTAATTGTCACTATAGAAGAACAGAAATATAGTGATGGATTTTCTTCTACTCAGTTCTTTTTCTCTTCTTTGACATAACTGTCATCCGAGTCTTCAATAAGTAGAACATTCTCATTTTTTTTCTTGCAATATTACATGTTCTTTTTACCTCTCTTAAGAATATCTTCAATGATAAATGGAGTAATTCTGTTTGAAAAAAATGTTAATAACACAATAATTTCAGTTAATGACTCGTGAAAATGAATTGTATTAGTGCAATTGAATAAGTAAGGTCTCTCACATTTATGTCAACGTTTTCATGTCTTTAAGCTCTAATTGAATTTTACCATCTTCTGACAGAAGGAAACAAAAAAAAAGACTACGCATGACTTTTCTAAAAATATAATTTCAACTGTAAGATATATTTTTACGTTGATACGAAGTGCTAGTCGTTTAAAGATAGTCTGTTGAATAGGAACCTGAAAAACTACTTAGATATTCTGAAGGATTTACTCATCTAAGTTCTCTTCACATATACATTATACTTTCCAACTGAAAATATTGTATGCTCACTTAATAATAAGTTTTGAATATACTAATGGTTTTTATCTTTTACTTTCCCAAAACTATTATTATCTCCCACGTTTTTAAAAATTAAAATTCGCAAAATGCTGTAGAATATATGACTTTTTCAACTATGAATTTAACAAAGAATTTTTGTTATTCATTGGATTAATCAATCTCATGACAGACAACAAAATTTGACTCACTTGGATATACCATATCATAGATTATAGGCTTTTCTAATACTCAGGACGGGTGATCCTGTATTAACGATTTCTTTTTGCTTATGCTCAAATGTCAGAAAGCCTTGCATATAACATTCAGATTCTCAGAAATTCTTTTTTTTCTATATAATTTATATATAAAATACAGAAACCTAATCGTTTTCTAGATTAGTTTTTGTGCAAATTATGGCGTTTAGTGAAGACACATCAACGAATATTGGTACTTATGATGTCGTTCAAGCATTCAAAAACAGTCAACTATGTAAAGTATGTGAGAGCGAAAATGCTAGAATGAACTTTAGTGTATTATGTTGTCCTCCATGTAAAGTATTCTTTCGACGAAATGCTCAAATGGATCTCGTAAGTTAAAATTAAATTTTTCTAAAATTACAATAGATTTTCTATGTAGAACACGAATCAATGTATATACGATGGACATTGTGATGTCACTGTTAAGAGTCGACAAATATGTCGATATTGTCGATTTAAAAAATGTTTGTCTGTTGGAATGCAAAGAGAATTGATTCGTGCTTCACATGGTCCTCAGAATCGCCTTCGAGTGAATAATAAACAGTTAGCTACAAAGATCAGTTCAATTAATATCTCGAGAAATAGAATAATTTTCTCGTTAGGCGTCATTCCGACACTTAATTTACTTCGCAATGATCGATCATTATTAACAGTTGAACAATGGTCTCTTTTATCGAATGTTGTGAATGTTTATGATGCTAAATCTCCTGTCGCCAATGTTCGCAATATATTATCTATTCAGTCATCTTTTCCACCAAAGATACGTTTGAAAATAGCTGCAACCAATATGATGGACATCATTGGTTCACAATTCGTCGCTGTTTATTCATTTGTTGAGGCAATACCTGAGTTCGCTGCTATGCCACCTAGTGGTCAAGCCACACTCATGGAGAGAAATATTCTAAATACCGGTGGTTATAGTGGTGTCGTCATATTTCGAGAGGCAGGCGTTTGCTCTAGTGAAGTATTTCAAAATGGCTTTCTTTCTAAGTATGGATCTCAACTTACCAATGAAGTAACTAAAGTCATTGGTCGAACACCTATGGATTTAACATTACTCAAATTATTGATACCTATTGTTATGTTTTCAACATGTTCCGATGTTGTCTTTCCAGTTATCAAGAACGTTGATCGTGAGTTTCTACAAAAAAAAGAGATAGTTTTAGTTTCTAATAATACTCATTTTCATTTTCGAATTCAATTTGACTGATAAAATCATTATTTGCAAAATGATGATAGATGCTTAGAGTTTCTAATTGAGGAAAATACTTCATTTACAATGATTGTACAAAAAGTTGGATAATATTCTTGTTTATAAAAATAGTTTAATTTAAAAAGAAGTTTGAAGAGTTTTTTTGATATACGAACGATTATTTCTATGAGAGCATTGTTTTGCTAATGTCTTTTTACTACATTTTAATTATTTTTAGGAGACAACATCACACGTGAAGAAACTGGTTTTCTTCCGAATACAAAGCATTTATTAAAAATTCAAAATATTTATGTTGAAATAATGTTCAAATACATGATATATCGGTACGGTTATGATGAAGCAACGATGCGTTTTGCTGGTATTATTAAGCATTTTCTCGATCAAAGTATGTGTTCAAAACATGCTAACGAAGTTCAAGCACATGCAGAGATGGTGGAGACGATTGTCATCGAAAGCGAACGATTATTAATATCGAAAGATCGAATCGACCAGTGAATATTTTTCAGATACATATAATAAATACATAGTCACTTGTTGTAGAGATTGTTTTGTTGTGTTTATCAATCTTAAAAAAAAACATGAGGGTATGGATGTGAGTGCTTGTCACATTCATCTCTCATTCACATCCACTTGAGCAAGTGTTGTAAACTCAAAAATTATATATAATTCTATGTAGTATTATAAAAATTTTATTTTTATCTATTTTAAAAATATAAGTATGAACGAAAGACAAATAAACATTCTCAAGAGCAATCAAGTATCTATTCGATTATTTCCTGAAGCAATTCGTGTTTGACAGAAATGAATAACAGCATTGACGAATAAATCAAAATCTGCTAATGTACTACGATGATTAGTAATACAAATTCGAATATGAAGACGATCATTGAGTCGTGATGTTGATGGAATTGCAATACCTTGTTCTTGTAGATCATTGACAAGTTCATCATTAAATATATCAATAGTTTCAGGATCGGCATCGTTAAGTTCATGAGGTTCAAGACGAAAATTGACAATATTCAATGAAACAGGTGTAAATACTCGAATAAAATCGTATTTACTCAATAAATTCGCTAAATAATTTGCTTGATTACAATTAGCAGCAATTGATTGACCAAGTCGTACTATTCCGTGTTCTTTAATAGTAAACCATACTTTGAGAGCTCTGCATGGTCTTGAAAGTTCTATACCCATTTCGCAAAACCAAGGATTGTCACTAGCAAATCCTCGTCTAGTGCTTACCAAATAGTTTCGTGGTGATGAAAAAGTAGCATGTAGTGTAGAGATTTGACGTAGAAGTACACATCCAGCTGCATAAGGCACATGTAACCATTTGTGAAAGTCGAATGCTAAAGAATCAGCTTCTGATAATCCATGAATTAAATGTCGACGAGTTGGATCAAGCGCAACAAAACTACCGAAAGCTCCATCCACATGAAACCATATATTATTTTCTTTGGCTACAGTTGCTAAATCAGATAAATTGTCGAAAGCACCAGTGCTTACAGTACCTTTAATTAAAACAAAATAATGAATTAAACTGTCTAAAAATTTTCATATCATTTTGTATAAAATACTGTACACAAAATTTATATTAAATATTTAAATAAAAAAGTGAATACAATCTGGAACTTAGTTTTACATCATTACAACGAATAGATTCAAACATATTAAATGATACATCGAGTAATAACAATGATGATGGTGGTGTTGGCTTAAAACTTATATGAAACTGTTTCAAAACCTTAATAAAATCTCTGTTACATACGATTCAGTATATGTCTTCATCTCTTTTGTCCAACAATAAAAATATTCATGCGTCTTATTTTCTACATAAACATTGTTCGAATCGTCACTTCTCAAAACAATCAGATTCTATCAATATTTAATTGATTATTTTAAGATATCAATAATAACGAGACAATGTTTTTCGATTATATATGAATGTACAGAGATACTTGTCATTTATGGAAGCAAGTACTAGTCCTAAGAGATACACAACTTAAGTAATCACGGCTCAAAAGATTTCTGATTTTATCTAGCCGTAATCTAATATCACTGTATTCCATTTGTAAAAACAGTATTTTTGAGTGTTAAAGATTTTCATACTATACTGGAAGTTAAACTATTGTCTAATATCAAATCATCTTTTACACATACCTGCATTTCCAACTATACAGAATGGTATCAGACCTTGTTGACGATCTTCTTCAATCATATTCTTGAGTGCTTGAATATTCATTCGATATTGATCATCTACAGGAACTAGCCTCAATGC
Organism: Adineta steineri; assembly: GCA_905250115.1. Lineage (NCBI taxonomy): Eukaryota > Metazoa > Rotifera > Eurotatoria > Adinetida > Adinetidae > Adineta > Adineta steineri. Next base: position 28,588 of record CAJNOI010000207.1, read on the forward strand.
CTGAGTGCCTAAACCAAGAAGTTCAAGAGCCTTGACAATACACACATGTGTTTGTGTTGAAGCATAAGCCACTAATTGAACAGATAATTTGACTAATCCTTCTTGTCTTACTTTGTTAAGAGCATTATACCGAGCTACAGCTAAACAAATAACTGCTGCCATTGATGTTCCACTGACAATGAGACCACCAGCAGTCTCTGATGGGAATTCGAATAATTGTCGCATCCATTCAATTACTTGTCGTTCAATAAGTACTCCACTATGACTACATAAACCCACATTTGAATTCATTGACGCCGTCATCATTTCAGCGATAACACCTCCTACAGTACCAGATCCATGAACCCAACCCCAAAATCGAGGATGTGTATTACCACCAGAATACGGTAAAACATCATCGACGATATCTTTACATACTTCTGTAATAGGTTTGCCATGTTCTGGCAAATTTTCATGTAAAAGACGATGACGTACGTCAGTTGGTATAGGTATCCAAGCAGGTCGATCACGAGCATTTTCCAGAAAATGTAATGAGACATCTAACATCTTATGAGCTTCTGCACGTGCTGCTGACCAATCAGTTGGATCTAGAGAAGCAGACATTGAAGATACATCTTGTGTTGACTTTACTGAGGTGTTTATGTTGTTGTAAACAGATGTGACTTCATTAATATGAGGTAATTGATATAAATGTGGGAAGACTATTGAATTTTGTTGATCAAACATTTGATCATGAGAATCATCGGAGAATAAATTCATTGACCAGGTAGCTTGATTCAGAGTTTGTTCGAATGAATTATAGGTCGTTATTTGATCGATTTGAGTCATGATGATAAACAGAAAATATATTCTTTCACTAACGCTCTTTCAACGTTATCGAAATTACTTCTATAATTAAATCTACAAAGAAATAAACAATGTATGATTCAGTTATTGGAAGTACATGAGATGATGGTTCCATCCCAAGGGATTTCTTTTCAAGTTTTTCGTTAGCAACATTATCACTCATTTAAATTAATTAAAATTTGAAAATATTTTACACTTAATTCAAGATATCTACAATTCGTGTAGGACTATAAAATGGAAACATGAAAGATTTCTCGATAAATATATGAGTATATGATCGGGATATTTCAGCGAGGAAAAGGCATACTTATACGCTCTCGCATTATAAAATGCATCAACTATTAATACTTATATAGATAGTACGTAGTACTTACATATATAGTAAACTACACAATGAAACCTAAAGAAATAAATGTATGCTACTCTTTTAAGAAAGCTAAACTCACTGATCTTCCAATGAATAAACAATGTCGAATGGATTACCATTACAAACGACATCAGTACGTCGAAGAAGCAGAACAGGAATATATAAGGACACAAATATATAGAAACTTGTTCTAGAAATATCCATTTTAAAATAATTTCTTCAGCTATTTATGACTTGAAAATGTATGTGATGTATAGAACCTTGATATAGAAGAAGAATGATAATAGTCATATAAGTGCAACACAGGTAATGATGACACAGTGTTGATAAGGATGACAGTCATTATGTATACATCAATATGACAAAACAAATTTTAATCCCAGAAGAATTTGCCTTGTAATTTATATACGTGTACAAGATTTTTTATTTTGAAGTATCAATAAGTGCAAAGCAAAAGTATATTTATAAACAATTTAGATCACATAAACGACTCTGTAAATGTTCGAAAATACGATGACAGAGGATAAATAATATCACCCTCAAGATTTGTATTGCTGTTTTCTTCTTTACAACTTATTTTCAAAAGAACCCAAAATCTATATATCGAAACAACATATTAGCAGATACATTTCGTTAAGATTGATCTCGAAACATACCGCACTCTCTGAGAAACTGTCTTTATGTTATAAAATACAACAATTAAGGTGTGGGTGTGAAGGTGTTATGATCAGCTAATATTCACATTCACACCCTCAAAAATTTGGCTTGTCCAATTGTAGAAAAAACAGTAAGAGCAGATTTAATGCTTTAATATATATTGAATGATAAGATAGTATGAAAAATTATGCCGGTTAGGTCCGGTTCCGTCTGACTGTTTAAGCCGGTATAGGTACTGATCAAGAAAAAATCCAATCATCAATATAAACTGATTTTAACGATTGAAATGTTGAATAATTTATCATTCGAATAATTACACTATTTGATTTTCTATTCACTGCAACACTTCTCAACCATTGATCACGGTACAGGTAATAACACAAGTAACGCTCGTCCGAGGACTCAAATTGGTCTTCGATGTTTTTTTGACCCTGCGGACACACAAGCAAACAATTTATGTTTACTGGATTCTTCTCTTAAAGAAAGAGAATATTTAAACAGATATTATTTGTCGTTGTCCATGGCTTTCTTATTCAGTTTTTGGATTATTTTCGTGTGTTTGCATATTCTAACGATTGTTAAAATTCTGGTCACAAGATGCGAGATTTGTATACATTTTATATTGACTTGTGAAGGAACGTCCTAAGATGTTCCCCTCCAATTTTGAAAATTACTTGAAGTAATTTACTTCATATAATTGATATTTTGTTCTAAAAAACTATTGACTTTTCAATATATCGACGTTACAAAAATCTTTGAAAGAAACCTCGTAGGCTTTGAGAAAAAAACATTTTTATTTCTCGAAACTTATGTAAGATTGTAATAGTGACGCATTTCGTTGTGATTCATACCGTAAATTGAGTAAGTTTTTTTTTCTGTTCTTCTTCGTACACATGTTCTAAGTCGATATAAAGGACAGAAAAAATATAATATATATATATATATATATATCGTGAATAAGTTTTTTTTAAATATCTGAATTAACAACACAATCTGATGTCATCGATATCAACATTTGAAATCTTACCGGATGAAATTTTATTGATTATTATAAGATATTGTGGTGATGCTTATTCTATATGTAAATCATTTTTTGGATTAAATCAACGTTTAATTTCAATTGTTATTGATAAACGTTTACATGTATTTGCTGATCTTTTACATATGAATAGAAATGATCCAGATATTAATTTATTTTATAATTCTAATTTATTCTATGAAATATCTCATCAATTTTTATGTTTAAAAGCGAAACAAACAATGAAAGAATTTCTTCAATTATTAATTTCTTTTTATATTAAAGAAAAATACAAACAATTGAATGAAGAATTTCAATTCAATTTAAAAAAATTTCAATTTCAACGATTACATCTTACTGATAATGAAATTAATAATCTTGATAATGAATTGAACAGAACATTCTCTTCGTTACCAATTGATTTCGATTCATATCGAATATCAAAACCAAAAGAATTTTTTTCTCAATCGATTAAGAGTATTAAACAAATTGAATCACTTATTTTAACTCAAGGTGCAAGTTTTCAATATGATGAGTTTAATTTTGGTATGATAATAAATAAATGGTTTATTTCGAAAATGAATTTTACTCAAGATGATAATCAACAATTTCTTAATTCATTTATTCAAATGTTTAAATCAATATTTATTTCTAATTTATCACTTTTTAAAATCAAATCTTATGAAACTACTTATGAGAAAATAAATTCTCCATTTTATTTTCTTATATATTCAATATATCAATTAAAATATTTTCCTGATGATCGTTATGAACCAAATCATTCTTTAAAAATTCATTGGTATAAAGCTGAAATAAATCTATTTCTTTCTATCGTAGATCATCTATTTAATGAAGAATTTGTTTTGGAACATTGTCTTTTTGAAATCTTAGATAAAACTATGTTAATTGTACCTTCTACTTTTGAAGAAATATTTATTCGAACAAGTCAAATAGAAATATTAAAAATTCTACTTCACAAATACAATCAATATGATAAAACAACATGTGAACAATATGATTCATTTTTAACAATTCTATACAATTTATTTCATACGGAACAATTGGATATTATTCAATTGATTTATAAAGAAAGTCGAAATATTCAATATTTATTTTATAGATTAGAAACATGTGAAGAAATTGTCAATATAATGATTAAAAATCGAGAAAAAAAACATTTATTTCAAATATTATTGAATGATGAACAATTAAGAATATGGTTTATAAATAAAGATTTATTATTTATTTTATTAAAAAAGAAACAAATGAAAATTATTAAATATTTATTAAAATTATCACCACTACTTATTCATCAATTAGATCAAGATGGAAATGATCCAATACTTTATCTATGTCTTCATGTATCTGGTTGTCGACATCGTTTAATTGAATTTCTAATCAAAGTGGGATCTGATTTATCTTGTATCAATTCAAAAAATATCAATTTTTTTAATGCATTACAAATGACAAGAAATAAAAAATTATTAAACAAATTAATCGAACATGAAATCATTCAAATTAATTATATTTCTACAGAAGTTAAACAAGTCAATCATAATGTCATTGATAGTTTTAATTAACCAATGAATTTATCTAATATAGTCTGTGTGTGACGTTTATTTGCAAATCAGAGGTTAACTTATTGCATTAAGTTGTGCCTTCCGATTTTTCGGTATTTTTAAGATTTCATAAAGCCCTAGATTGTGTAATATTCTGAAAATATTCTATAAATTCAAACGGAAAACCATTTTCGGGGTGTGGGTGTCTTTTCTCTTAGATCACAGTTACACTCAAAGAAATGAAGCATATAGATACTGTTAAGAGAAAGATAGAGCAAATACAAATATTCTCGTGATCTTTGTTGAAAGAAAAATTAAATATATTATTTTATGTATTTATTCTGTGTGAAAAAAAATTATAAAAAAAGCAAAGCATTATCGTCACTGCTTTATATATTTTCGTATTACAGGATTGTCTGCTTTTGTCCAAATGATCCGTTCGTTTGCATGTTTCTTTACGTTCTTGCACCGTGGTGGAACCAAATGATCTGTTTTTTTTTATTTACTTTTGTGACACAATAAACTTCTTTACATTCAGGACAAGTTGCTCGCCATCCATACGGGCTTGTTTTCGGTTTTACGTAACCGGATTTTTTCTTCAGATTCATTCGTTTAACGAAATCGTCAATTGCAGCTATTGCTTCGGGTGAATCATTTTGGAATCTTGTAGCAGCTAAAAGAAGAATCTATAATAACTATTTATTACTAAACTACAAAAAAACTTACCCCTTTGCTCATAGGTAATTACAACCACTGTTACCGTCTCTTCCAAGTAAAAATGAGCACCGTGTCTCCATTTTAATACGTTCTTTGGTATCCTAAATAAGAAGAGTAAAATTAAATTAGTGAACAATTATTTGACTCACCTGTAGATATTCACCAGATAAAATTGGCCATACTTTCACCCAATCGGTGAATTCAGTGTTCGATTCCTTTGCTTCTTTTCTTAAGTAGCAAAATACCGACCCTAGTCCACCTATAATAAACGAAAATTACATTATTATAGTATAAATAATATATTATTTGTCATACTCGATTCATCATTACTATTGTACTTCCGAACACGATGTTGAAAGCCGTAGGTTTCACCAATTTTGCCACGAATATGAACTAATCCCATGTCATCGAACGAAGCAGTTTTCAAAACTTGTAAATTGCAAAGTTCTGGATCTGCCTTCATGGAAGCATAAAGCCAGTCAGGTATACATATGGTTACTGCATAAACTGCTGGTTCATTGGTGACGTTTTTGCATTCAAGAGTTCCATCTTTAAAGTCTCGTTCAGTTAAAATGATGGTTGTGTCGTATGGCGTTCAATAAGTATTATCTAAAAACAAAAATAATCAATTCTATATATTTCTCAATGAGTAATATTCTTACGTCGCTTATATACTATCATCCAATGAAAATAGTTACACGTTCTTAATAGCTGTTGACAGCTTCTCTTGTCTGATCCTGGTCGAGCACTCAATTCGTCTAATGACGTCAACTTTTTTTTCTAAATTGAGAAAAAAAAATTACATAAAAATATGAGGTGCTATAGAAATATTACCCGAATTGTACAAATAACGTGCAGCTTTCTCCCATTGATAATGTTTGTTGATACGCTCTTCAATCTGCTCTTTTAATTTAGCATATTGAATGGAGCACTCCTCTCTAAAAAAAAACAATCGTATTTATTTTCATAATATTGAAGGGATGTGGAAGTGGATTAAATATTTGGCGAATCAATAAAAATAAATAAATAATAATAGATAAGTAATATTTTTTAATTTCTCAAAAATTTTTACTACTGCTTTTTGTATTTAAGAAAAATAAAGTTTAAGATATGAATGAAATAAGAAAGAAGTAAGTAAGTGTAGATAAATAAATAAATGAATTTAATACAATACCATAAATGTGGCGCGTTTCGAATATTCTCTTCAGACAATGTTTATCTATGCCAATTCTGGTTCTATTTATATCTCTTTATATGTTCATTGTCTATTGTCTACTCTCGTCCAATAATAACTCTTCTATCCTCCAGTATGTCTTGTTTATTCTTATTGGCTCAATTATTATCCTTTATTTATCTAACTTAATGTGATATTTCAAAAGTGTAGGTAAGTGTGGAATGCTCAACTCATGAGAATAACTACTATTATGTCTTTATTACAAACAAAAATTCAAAAATAGAAAATATATATACGATAAACTACAAAATAATTACAATACTCATCGGTGAGTCAAATCCGTCTGTAATGTATATGAAACGAAATTATCTGTTAATTTATATGCGAAAATAACTGAAATGTCATTGAGGACTGTCTTCGAATATCTCCTTCCATAGTGAGTGAAATTCTGCTCGAAATTTGATAAACTCGGTATGTATGTAAAATGTACAAAAATATCTTTATTAAAATCTATTCTCTGTTTTTTAAAACTTGAGTACACTCCAATCCCATGGGCTCTAAGGGGGGGGGGGTGTACTTATTTTTCGCACACCCACGCACACGATCTATTTTAAAATAATTTTTTTTAGGTATTTTTATGTGACTTGAAAATGTATGTAATAAATAGAACTTTGATACACAAGAAGAAAGGCAATAGTGATATAAGTGCAACACAGGTAATGATGACACAGTGTTGATAAGGACGACATTTATTATGTATACATCAATATGACAAAACAAATTTTAATCGTAGAAGAATTTGCCTCGTACTTTGAATACGTATGCAGGATTCGTATTCTGAAGTATTAATAAGTGCAAAGTAAAAATATATTTATAAGCAATTTAGGTCAGATAAACGACTCTGTAAATGCTCAAAAATACGATGACAGGTGATAAATAATATTACCATCATTTATATTGCTGCTTTCTTCTTTACAACTTATACTGACAAGAAACCAAAAATCGACCTCAAAAACATTCTTAAATAATCCTTAATGATCTTGTTCATTATTACTAGTTGGACTACTTTTTGATGTTCTATATATTGAAACAACATATTAACAGATACATTTTGTTGAGATCGATCTCGAGATGTACCATGAGTTCTGAGAAACGGTCTTTATGTTAGAATTGGTTTATGAAATCATAGCAGATAAACAGTGTATTTTTCTGCTGAAATTTGTCTCTCATCGATCATTTTTATACATTTACTTTGACCGTAGTTTGTATCATACAATGTATTAGATATCAAAAGTAAACATAAGTAGGATATGATCTAAACTATAATTGGAATAATCTAAATAATTCGCCAGAGATAAAAATAATAATTGATTTTCTAATGTCGGTTCGGTCTGATTAATTATTTTTAATATTTCATAGTGAATAAAATCAAACAGACAATAATGTAAAATCTGCTTGGTATAACAAAAAAAGGTACATAAAAAGAAAAATCAAAACTTGATACATGAATGACAATAATTATCAATCTAACTGTCATGTTGATCATTACTGTATGTAAATACAGATATATCATTTCCAATACAACGTTGTAGAACAAATTTTTTGCTCATGCGCACAAATGATGGCAATATTCGATCGTGGTTGACACGAACGAGATTTGGAAAGGCTTTACGAAAGTGAGTGGTAGCTTCCTCTATAAATAAAAAGAAATATAAAGAAACAAAAATAATAGCATTAAGACGATGTATGTACCCAAATGATAGTGAGGAATTTTAGGGAAAAGATGATGAATCTGATGTGTGCCAATCGAATGAATGATTGAATGAACATGACCATAATGCCGATCGACGGTCGATAATTGTCCTTTGACATGATTCCATTCGCTGTTGTCAAACCATGGAACATCCCTAAAATCACACAAGAGTATCATGAAAAGAGTAAATGTGTCATCTCCTTTTCATACATTTCAGTATGGTGCAGTAGTGTAACAATGACTAGATAAGTTGCAAAGACAAGTACTGGTATGAGATGATAAACGATCAAACTGATGATACCCATATGAGTTGTATAAATGAACATTAAATATAACTATAATTCACAATAAGAAAAATTTTCAATTGTTTAATTATTTACCATTGCTGAATATATACAGAGCGAAATACTGATTTTGATCTTCTGTTTATCGAAGATTAATTCAAACTTGAGATCGGAAATAAATGACATAATGATATATATTCTTTTCAACATCAAGAAAATGGACAATTACCGGATTAAAATGACTGACAAATCGTGGCGAATAGCCACAAATAAGATAATAAAACCATACAAGCCCAGGTACCCATAGAATGATATTAGTCATACGACTCTCTTTGTATGTTTCGCCGCGTAGTGGATAGAATGCTTCGTCCTTGTCCATATTGTTTGTATTTTTGTGATGATTTTTATGAGTTATCTAAAGAAACATCGTTAGAGTATAGAATAATAACATGTGATTATCAATTCACCTTCCAGGGATAGTACGGAATCAATATCCATGTAAATACCAAAGTACCTGAACAAGATAAGAATATTACCTCTCATAACGTCAAAAAGAAGAAAGTAAAGAACTGACCTATAGTAACGTTGAGCAATGGATGGTTGTTGAAACTGGCGTGAGCACAATCATGTCCAAGAGAGAAGAATGACATATATAGAGTACCTTTTGTACAAGAAAAAAAAATATTAAGATATCGAAAAAATAACTATACGCTAATTGAATTTACCTTGTACATACCAATAAAGAGGGAAGAATAAAAATCCGTAATTCAGTGTGTGTTGCAATTGAAACATGAAAGTATAGGCAACAATAATAAAGAAGATGTCTAAAATAACGTAGAACATTGATCTGAGCATATTGGAACGAAAACAGTGGCTAGGTATTTTGATTTTAATCTCGGATAAGGTGGGCAGTCGATGGCATGGTGTTGACAACCCTACATCGAGTTGTTGCTGTTGATGATGGCTATCGAAACGGCATCTAGTGCTTTCTTCTTGTTCCATGGCGTTCTAGTGGATCTAAATAGTACGAATACTTGTCAGATTTTAAAACAGTCAGAGAGCCGACTAGGAATCAATAAATGGAAAAAGAGCAACGATAGAAGATTCTTTCTATCTTCAAAAACAACTAAACCAAACTGTTTAGTCGTACAAAGTAATAATTAGAAATAGATTACATAAAATTTTCAAAAGCTAAAACCGTCGGTTTAGTTTCAATTCTATGTTTTGATACGTCATTACCTTTGACAAAAATAATGACAATAAATGTTTAAGGCTTTGTTCACAAGATTTATGAATTTCACATTGCCTTTTTCAAGTCAATTTTATCGAATTATTAATTAAAATACTTTAAAATTACGAGTGAGAATCCTAATTTCACTTAAACACAAAATGCACTTACCAGCGTCTTTCCGAATCGACAAATGAAAGTTAATGCACAACAAAAATTGTTAAAGTACGTGTAGAATTGAAACTGATAAGATAAAAGAGAAAAGAAAACAACCAACGTCATGTATGTTGCTCTTTAAACCTTGTCATATTATTTTAATAAAAGAAAGAAAATTTTTGCAATCGTCATAGAGGAAAGTGTTCTTTATGTTTCTAACTACGTAATCTATTCTTGTATTCTATTTTTGAATTCGGATACCAAACTAATAGATAAATAAAATATGACGAAAAGCAATAATAATCAAAGAACCGTTTGATGGAATAATTAAGTTTTAATTATCGATTATTCTTAATAGTATATCAGTACATGAACATAGATATATGAGAAGAAGAAAGGTGCAAATCGATGCCACTACAATTAGACTTTGACAAAAAAGCAGTAGTTGAAACTAAGAAAAAAAAAATCATATTCTAATTAAAAAAGTTCTCATTTTCTAGATGATGGTTCTTTATCGAGATGAGATCGAGATTATAGTAGAAGTATTAATTCTATATTTTCATCGTCACACCTAGCTCAAATACTATCAGGTTCCAACGATTGAATTTTTTTAACGTTATTATTTCATTTCTTGGTATTATATAATGTGTATTCGTACGAATGTCATAAATCAAAACAAATATATCAAAATTTTCTTTCTTTTTAATTTCTGTTATCATCTTGAGAAATTGTGCAACGTTGTCGTGATGAATATAAAAGGTACACGGTATTATTTGTCGAGATAAGTAGAAAAATCTAGAAAAACAGAATATACTTTACAACTAAAATAGTATCTTTGTTTCTTTTTGAGAAAACTTTGTTAAAATAAAAGTTAAATCAATATTTCAGAAATTTTTTTCACGCAAGGTGAATAAATGTTCGCATTGACAATATGCTTTCTTGCATAAGGTAAGAGGAACTAAAAAAGCTTGTTAGCACAGCTCCTGTGAGGCTAAAATGTAAAATTCACCACGATTACTGAAAAAACACAATTATTGAGCGTCGATCATGATGTTTAATCACTATTTAATGTGCTCTTCAGCTCTAACCTCAGTTTCTAAGACTTTCAGACAGGAGGAGACGAAGAAAAGCATTCACATTTTTATATGTGAGCTCCATAAAATATCCATATAATGCATATAGCTTTTCAAAATTGATGATTTGGATTTTGTTTTTGAGGAATTGAATGCTGGCTCTCTTGATACTAAGAACATTGTCTTAAAATAT